>JAFBJQ010002477.1:116429-152257 GCA_016785345.1 Trinectes maculatus | reverse complement strand
GGGCGTGGTCAGAAATCGCGATACTATGGTATTCTGTTGTAACTATTTTTAAAAGTAGCCTTACATCTAAAAGAAAGAAATCTATCCGAGAGTAGGAGTGGTGGACATGAGAGAAAAATGAGTAGATTTTGGAATCTGGAAAACTATGTCTCCACGGGTCAGTAAGGCCAAATTGTTGTGACAGGGTAGATAAAGTTTTTGCTGACTTGGATAGTGGAGTGACTTTGTTGGATGATCTGTCCAACACCGAGTCCTGAACCAAATTAAAATCGCCTCCCATGATTATATAATGACCTTCAAGGTGTGGGATAGATGTAAATAACCTAGATATGAAGTGGTTATCGTCCCAATTGGGGCCATAGACACATATAAACATAACAGGAATTCCTTGAAGTCTCCCCGAAACCATCATATACCTCCCCTGCGGGTCTGATATTGATCCATCTGCAGTAAATGGAACCCCTTTGCGAATTAGTATGGCAGCACCCCTAACTTTGCTGTTAAATGTTGAGTGGAAAACCTCTCCAACCCAGCCTTTTTTAAGCCTCATTGTCTCCCTGTTAAGCATGTGCGTCTCCTGGAGAAAGTATACGTCACCTTTAAGCTGATTCAGGTGGTACATGACACGGCCCAGCTTTGTGGCATTACCTGTCCCCTTCACATTCCAGGAAATAAACCTCAGTGCGATATTTGAAGTCATATCACAATAGCAAAGTCACCAGGACGTATGAAGATCTGTAACATACGATTTGGGTTGGAGGCGCGTGAGGCAGACAGGGTGAACATCTGCAAAGAGACTGGGAAGACAAATGAACAATAGAAGGAGGGGAAGAGAAAGAGAAAAAAAAAAGAAAAAAAAGGGGCCTGTAAACTCCCACACGAAAGGAAAAAACAAACTCTTGTGTCCATTACACCGTAGTGCTAACTGCACAATAAGACTTCCTTATTTCCGGAGTTCCCATCCCCCATTTCAATAAGACAGTCTTGGTTTTGGTCACTTAACATCATCAGGCAGAAATATCATGCCAACATTGATAACTATGTAAACAACAAAGAAAAGCGCAAACATATTAAGATATTACAATCTCAAGGAAACAAGGCACACGCTCAGTGAGAAAGAAAGAGAGAGAGAGAGAAGAAGAAGAAGAAGAAAATAATAATAATAATAATAACAATGCGTTCATAACGCCATCAAACAGTCAGCGTGTGATCATTAAACAGTACTGTAGTGAGAACTGCAAACGTAGCGATTAAGTGAAGTGTCCATTAAACAGTACAATAGTGACGATTGTGTCTAAAGTTGAAACAGGTGAAGCATCAGTTACCAGCAGGCTCCGTGTCCTGGCGACGCAAAGCAACGAAGTCTGCAGCCTCTTTCACCCCGGGGAGAAATTTCCTCGATCCGTCTTCGGTCACAATGAAGAGCTTAGCGGGGTAGCGGAGGGCAGGTTTAAGACCCAGGTCATAAAGCTTCTTCATGACATCTCGGTACTGAGCGCGTTGTTCCACGACCTCGGGGGTGTAGTCCTCCAGGATGTGGATGGGGTGATCGTCGTACTTCAACTTTCCCCGCAGCTTTCGGGCTGCCCGCACCACCAGCTCCCGGGTTTGGAACCGGTGAAAGCAGATTAGCACAGCCTGTGGCTTACCCGATGGTCCCGGTTTAGCGGTTAGAGTACGGTGAGCTCGGTCTAATTCAGGTGGAGACGTCAGGACATCGGTACCAAGCACATCGAAAAGCAGTTGGGAGAAGAAAGCGGTCGGTTGGGAGCCCTCTATGTTTTCAGGGAGACCGATGATGCGTATATTGTTGCGGCGACTTCTCCCTTCGAGGTCTATTACTTTCGCTTTTAGCTTAGCGTTCTCCGCAGCCATAGCAGTTAGCCTAGGATCCACATCTCCGATATAGTCCGCGAATTGCTCCAACTTCTCAATGCGTTGTTGGTGGTCGTTCACAGTAGATTGTACCGAGTCCAGTTTAGCTTCGTATTTAGCGTAGGTGTCTTTTATTTCCGCCAAAAGTGACTCTTTGTGGTCTGCTAGTTGCCTCGTTAGCAATGTTGAAATCGAGCTAGTGATGCTCGATTCCTCTCGCACCTGTTCGTCCTTCTTCGCTTTCTTCGCCATGGTTTCTCTCGAGTTTTGTATGGTGTAAAAAGTGTAGGCAGAGGAAGGGCAAATGTGGTCAAACGACCAGGTAGAAGTGGTAATGGTCGGGAGCTCGGACGCGCACGTCTACTCCATCAGGCTGCCAACCGGAAGTCGGAAACATAACTTTTACTGTGAGTTCTTACAGTAATTGAATCTGAATCAAAGATGGACTTTGAATATGAAAGATATTATGTAGAAGCTGGATTGAGGCTGTGCAGTTTACATTTTTTACATTGTACAGTACTGTAATCTTTCCCTACTGTGTGGTCAAATGACAAGACTGTGCCACATTATGTAATGAAGTAATGACAGGCATAAAGGAGAAACTAATAAGTGTGAGGAATGGAAGAATAATTGATTAAAACTGTTTTTAGAGAATAACATGATGGAGAAATTGACAAGATAAAAACATATATTACGACTGAGGTAAAAAATAACCGCTTATGTTGAAGTGTCCTCAACTTTACTAATTTTTTGATCAACACATTTGTCAGATTAACTCAAAATTGTTCCTGATACAATTCCTTTACACAAAAATTAGATAGAGTTAGATCTTAGTATCCACTCCATTAAATTAAACTAATCAATAGTTTTTTGATAGTAGTATAAATGTAAAAAAAAACTTTGACTTTGACCTACAATAGGCAAGAAAATTCATGCTGCTTGATCAAAGGATTGTAAATGTAATCCTGTCTGGTACAAATCAACAGAAAGGTTACCATGCCATAAGTCCTAGCCATTTCACTGAGGCTTATTGGAGGAATGTGTTGCAGCACATCCTGCTGCCTGTTGCCAGGGGTGCTGTATAAGGGCTGAAAGTTAGGACGATTCCAAGGTACCCTGACTGACAGGGGCCCCAAAAAATAGGAGAGTATATATACTCTCTGGCGGGGGGGCCCAATTAGATTTTTTGTCATGGGGGTCACAATTCCTGGCGGTGCCCCTGCCTGTTGCACACTGGTCAGCAAACTTGCCATTGCTTTAGTTTCCTTGGATGTAAACTCTACTCTCTTGAGTCTTAGGGGAAAAACAGGCAATAACCTCACTGTAAACAGCTTGTCCAGCACTCAAACAGCTGACACACAATGTTTGCAACTAGATGGTAAACATTATGGAGCATTTAGCAGCGAAAGAGTTGGATATTTCCCTTCGCTTGGCCACAAATGTGACTCTGATGAACAATGGATTTTCTTTGAGTCTGCTTCATCTGTAACAGCTGTGGGTGAAGGTGTCGGATGTTGGTTTGGAAACGTGCCCATTTTAACCATGTGATCTATAACGACTTTAGAATGACAACTAGTTAACTAGTGTTACTTGTTTTACAGACCAATGGGATCATCCTACATCCACTATGCTGAGTCTTCTATGAAGAACGGGTTCGGTCTGAAATATCTGCACAGGTTTTTCAACATCCCCTTCTTGCAGCTACAGGTTATTGTTTATTTCTTACCTGTTGTCACTTGTAATAACATGCATTTATTTTAATCTAGTTTAACCACACTGTTCTGCTTTGAAAGGATAATTGATGTGATTAAGAAAGTACAATTTAATAACTCAATATGAAGATTTAATGTTAGCTGTGTGTGCGTGTGTGTGTGCATGCCCGTGCAGAGAGAGACCCTCCTGAGGCAGCTGGAGACCAACCAGCTGGACATGGATGCCACCCTGGAGGAGCTCTGTGTCCAGCAGGAGACTGAGGATCAAAACTATGACATGTAATATTTATTCTCCAATTAATCCAATCCAATTGGTTACATAAAGAAACATGTGTTTTTTTTCCTTTTTTCCCCTGAATTCATTAATGTATTATTCTTAACAACAGTTAATGTCAACAGTAAACCATGTTGACATGGCAGTGGGTAGTTACTCTCAGCAGTCAGTTATCATGACACAACATGATCAACTCACAGCGACTGATGGTGAATGATGGTTAAGATTTACACTTTGCACTGGTGTCTGTATTCCTCACCTTGGATATAAATGCATGTAAATTACAGTTTGTTAACCAGGCTCTTTGTTATTTATGCAGTTTCCTTGAGAACTTGGAATCTCGCAGTAAGAGCTTTGGGTCTCCTGGTCCTGCCAATGGTTCATCCTCAGGATCCCAGTCTCCTGTCGTCCCTCCCAGTGGGGCCTCCACAGGCAGCTCCAGTCCTAGCACCCCTCAGCCCCCCAACCCATCCCAGCTGCTCCCTCAGTCACCGTCCGTGTCTGCATCCTCCCCTCCTCCTTCAACAGCAGCAGTGAGTGGGGCAGCTTCACCTACTGCAGAGTTGAGGCCATGTGCTCAGTCTCCTGAACACCATCAGTCGATAGCACCAGCAGGAGTTTCAGCCCCCCAGAAACGCAGCTTCATCTCTCGCTGGTTTGGTTCATCACCTGCTGTTGATCCTGCTGCTCCTTCATCAGGTGACTCTCATCTCATCATCACTGGCACACTTGTTAATCAGTCAGCGTTGAATTTTAGATTTACTACTATTAGTAAGTTAGTATAGCTGCTACATATATAGCTGCTGTATGGGCTTTGTATGATGCTGGGAATAAAAATAGAGTCCCACTCCCCAAAATCTAGGAGCATAGGCTGTACTTTTAGCTGTATTAGGGTTTGAAAATAAATTAGATCTTCAAATCTTAAAAATGTTAGGTAAATACATCACTGTAGGATGATTTAGCAGTTTATGATCCACAGTTTGCATCAGCTTTGACCAGGCACAAATTAAATGAATCAGCTGATGCTGTTTAATATTTGTGCTGGTGAGAAGTCCCCACCAACATGATTCAAATATTAATTGATGCTTAGAGGGGCAAAGGGTAGGGACTACAGAACATTCAAATCAAACAGTTCATTTATATATAAACTATTATATATGTTTATGAAATTTATAATAAAGTTAAAAATACGAGCTTATAATGGTGAGTTGAAATAAGAATTCACATTCATTTGGTTTTTTGTTTTCCTCAGAGGACCCTGCTGCACCAGTGTGTCCTGCTAAGGTTCAGAGTGTGGATGATTTTGTCCCAGATGAGAGACTGGACAAGAGTTTCCTGGAGGACAGCCTGGCCACAAAGACCAAGGTGCCTCAGCCTGCTCCAGCTGTGGACAGCGACAGGTCAGATGTTTATCTTTATTTTATCTTTTTATATAAATCTTGGAATTAGTCTTTGTATGGATAGAAAATAGGACATTATTTATGTAATATATCAATATTTTATACATTGATTGATTTCTCTGGTTTCATTGATTATTATCATACATTGTATTTTGATTATTAATTTTATTGAAAAATAAAGATGAACTGAGCATTCAGCCTGTTAAAAAAATGACAGAATTGAGACTGACAATTTCCTCCCACCTAAAAAGAAACTGGAAATGTGGGAGAATTCATTTTCAAGTTAAATGACTGAAGGAGGAGATGATTCAGTCATGTTTATTCTTCTCAGAGAGCACCATCACAGTATGTGTCTCATACGGTGATGGTAAACTTAAATCCAGAAGAACTAGCGAGAACAGTTATGCATCAACCATATAGAGCGCTTGTGAGGATAAATTATTATCCAGTACAGTACATTATTACACTTATACTCAATGTAACATTCACAGTACAGGGCTTTTACATATAACAGATCAACTGTTACAGTGTGGTATTAGCACTTTAGAATGTGAATACTTTCTTCTTTACTGCTGCTCTATGTAAACTAAAAATAACACTTTTGTGTGATTTCTGTGTTCCTTTTCTGCTCCAGTGATGGCGAGGACAGAAGAAACCCCATGGTGTCTCATTTCCAGGATGAGCTGGATCCTGATGACACTGAGCCTGGCATTCTGGAGCATAAGAGCCTGCCCTCCAGTAAAGATATCACTCTGACCAGTGACGAGGAGGAGAGTGTGCCAGCATCCCACACTGTCACACTGGACCAAGACCTAGACAGTGAACCTGAGCTGAAAGCGTAAGTTTTTTTTTCTGGGCAGTACCTAATTTACATATTGGAATTTGTGAGGGATGCAACAGAGACACTTAATGCAAATTTGTCATAGGGATCCAGATTTAAACCACCCAGGTGATCACCAGCAATAAATGCATTCTCATGTGGGACTGTGTTATAACACTACATTAACTAAGAAAGAAAACTATATTGGTTTATGATCGAGTAACCTCTTCATGTCCATCTTAACAAAATGACTTTTTCAAAGATGGACATGGACCTGATTCTGCAGAAATAAAACTGAAACTGACACCTCTTTTCTGGTGTTAAATAAAAAAACAGAACTCACAATAAATCAGAATATTTCGATACTAATGAATTGAGAGATATGGGTATCATTTGTCTGACTGTAAACCCTAGCTGAGTCTAGTGGATAAACTAAGTTGCATGTAGTTTAGTTGCAGCATACCATAATGACCTTGACAGGTGCTCATTTATACTGCCTTCTTTGAAGTCGAAGATCTAAAAGTGAACATGGAAGTTACTTATAGGACATTTGGAGTAAAAGTTAATGAGTGATTTAAGTTTCTACAAAAATTAAATGCAATACCCATATGCTTCAGAGTATATAATTTTCACCCTGTTTCCAGGCCTGTGATTCCCATCACAAAACCAAAGGTGACAACTAAAGCTCCAGAGCCCAGAGGCCAGACCACAGTGCCCATCTCCCTCACTTTAATTCCAACAGCAGAGCAGCCAACCAGAAACCCTGGCAAAAAGAAGGGAACCACACCCAAAGCCGAAGACTCAGATTCTGACCCCGAGGCCCCTGTTGCCAAGCAGATGCTCTCTTTTGTCATGGATGACCCTGACTTTGAATCTGAAGCATCAGACACACCAAAAATAACAAAGGTAAAGTGGAACAAATTCACCACTGCTGCAGATTTACTCTTGAACTTCACTCAGGTTCACAGCTCGTTCTGCTCTTGAAAGCCCAAGCTGTTAATCTGCATGTTGGTTTGAGTCGTTCTGTATTTGTAATTCAGGCAAATACAAAGCATGGCAAAATTATACCAAATAGCTACCAACTAGTGCTGACAAAAAGATTTAATTGCACTGTTGTCACACTGCCATGTCAGAAGCCTTTATCCTTCTTCCTCTATCTTCCCACTCCTCCCAGGATTCATTTCCAATCAGGGATGAACTGTCCGATCTCTCTGACGATGACATGCAGTTAGCCAAAGTGCCAGAACCTCTGAAGCCCACTGTGATCTCCTTTAAGCAAAAGGACTGTACTGATCTGTTTGGTCTCGGCATCCAAGAGGAGACTCCTGTGGCCAAGGAAAGCAGTGAGGAGCAGGAAGGCAAGTCATAAAATACCTTTCTGATTTTTTTCCCAACATTCTAAATGGCAAAACAAGCCATTTTGTACCATTTTTTACCAACACTAATAATATTGTTTCAAATAACATCTAATAATTCTGTTAACACGGTTTAGGCTTCAATGTATTGAATCATAACTGTAGCCGGGGATCACATTCAAAATACAGTCAGAAAACATTAAACCCAAATCCTTGTATTTAGACGTTAACTTGTAAATGGGTTTGTGTGACAGAGTCACGGATGGATTTAGAAAATTAGGTTTTTGCGCATTAATTGAAAAAAATATTTTGCAATCAAGGTCTGTCGAAATAAAAGAGTTGTGTTTTCTCCTAAAATATTTAACAATTCAGTCTAATTTTATTACATACCTGCATCTGATGGTTATCAATATTTATTATTTATTTATTAACTAAAGTTGCACATGTATTTGCCTTTTTTTAAAGACTCATTTACAGAATTTTGTTTGGAATGCTTTTAAAATGGGCTAAATCTATATTGATGTTTTTCGTAACTGGTCACTACTTCTTTTTGTATTTGCCTATTTTTCAGAGAAAGAAGGCAAACACTCTAAAGAAAAGAAGAAAAAGAAGAAAAAAATCAAAGAGGTAAAGAAGCGTTTGGTCATGTTGCATACTGTAAGCAGTAATGTGTCACTGCAGTGAATTCTGTCCCTTTGCTTTTAGGAGGATGACAAAAACAAGAAGAAACACAAACATAAGAAAAAAGAGAAAGTTGATGCTGCTGCTGGAGATGATAAAGAGAAAAAGAAAAAGAAATCCTGGACCAAGAAAACACAAGTGGATGAACTGGAAGACTTCCTGGGAGGAGGCGCAGAAGTGATCAAAAGAGATGATGGGGATTATGAAGAACTATAGAAGTTTCTTCTATAGAAGGAAATTAAGTCACCAAACAACTGCAGGGACAAAGTTGTTTAAAACTACTAGCTCCTTGACCAGTGCATATCGCAACATCTCCAAGCCATACACAATACGCAAGGCTAACAACAACCAGGTAAAAAAAAAAAAACAACAAGGACTCTGGCTCCTGTATGTTCCCACGGACTGATTTTCCCTATCCGCACTATTACTGTCACTTCCATTCCAAACAGTAAGAAAAGGTAAGAACACTCACATGTACTGTAGTGAGCTACAGCGTAAAATTTGATGATTGCTGTAGCCATAGATTGGCTCTTTGTACTTTAACATGATCAAATATTGTTGTGTTTTTGATTTGATCCACTCCATATCAGCTGCTGTAAATAGGAGTATACATTTTCTGAATGTTTGTGTGGTTGTTATAAACAGTGAGAGCATGCCCAAAGTGATGAGTGACCTCTGTAGAGTGTTCTTTTTTTATTCCCTAGGTGATAGCTGACATTGGTTAAGGCAAACAACAGATTAAATTACTAAAATGGTTATAGTTTTGTCTCCCTAAATCCTTTTTCAAAGCCAAGCTCTTTAAAAACAGTATCTTTTCAGCTATAGGTGGCTGCATTGTAAGGAAGTTATGAGGACATATTTCTGTCAGCTCACTCCATCCTGTGCAATTATTTTTATCTTTACTGTACAAAGTACATTCCACAACACAGCATTCATTATTTATCTGTATTTATGCTGCTCCCATGATAAAATTGTGATTCATCCCACTTTTAAGCAGAGCAAAACAGGACGTACTATTGGGTAGTATTTACAAACTGAGATCAAATCACAGTTTATGACTCGGAATAGACGACAGTAGGGTTTGCTATATTAAAACCTCCATGTTTGACTGGCATTAGCATGGATATCCTGTCTGGATACAGACTGAAAAAAACACTGTTGTGAAATAGAAATATACAGAATGGATTTGGAGGGTTTTTATTCAAATAGAAACTTCTAACATTGATGTGTGTTTTTCAGCGTTTAAAAAAAACAAAACAAAGAGCTGACATTGTGTAGTATTGATGGTGTGAAATGAACAACAGCCCCTCATCCAGTGTTGACGCTGGTCTCTGGTCAAACGTCATTTGGCTGGTACAAACTATCCTCCCAGTCCTAATAGACTTTCTCCTGATCCTCCTCTCACTGCCACACCATCAAGGCTACATAGAAGTCTGTTCCATGTTTTCTACTGTGGCCTTAATAGAGGTTACTACAAGGGAATTGTGTGCTGCTCTCTTCCTGAACGTTATTAAGTGTTCTTAGTAAACAGTTAGGTAGCTGGGTCGGGTTAAAAATGTTGTCCTGTCCTCTTATCAGTTAAATAGAATCTCATCTTAAACCTTATTGTAATTGATTGCAGTGAACCAGTACATTTGTCTCTTGTGTTTGTTTGAGTCTCACTGGACTAGCAGTGGACAACACATCATTATAAAAAAAAAATTATTTCTCCAAGTACATAATTTCCAAAACGTCCTCATTGTTTGTTCCTTTATTTATTGCTTCTGTTTTGTTCGTTTTTCCCAAATGTCTGTTTTGTACTTTTGAGCTTTGTGATAAAGTTATCCTCACCAAGTAAACGCATCATGCAGCCTTTTTGATGGCTTATAGTTGTTCACATTTGTTAACTTATTCTGTTTTACTTTCTCTAACACTTCCACTGCTTTTAAGGAACTGTACATGGTGATGTGAACAGCCACACGCTCACCTGTTACTCACTCTGCTTTGGACAAGACAGACATTGCATTCAAGTATCTTCCAAATAGAGCATCACCAAAATGTTTTGAATAAGTGATAGATTTTTGCATTTAATGATTAAGGATGTGTATTTTTGGACATGTTTTGACAAATGATGACTTTTAATTTGCATTTCCCGTACACATGGTTGTACATCTGGTTTACAAAAACATTATGTTTGATACTCCAAAGTTGAAACTATGCAGCATTGATCCTGAATACAATATGTAGTGTAGTTTTTTTTCTTTAGGGTCTTGTCATGTGATTGAGGATAAATGCTGAAAGCAATTTCAAGCAAGCATGAGACTTTGACAATGTACAGTAAAAAGAGAATGTATAAAGTATATAAATATATATAAAAATGTTTGAAGGGCTTTGCTCCAACGTGATATGTACAAAATGTGGAAACGGTATAGGCTTGATAAATGATTTTAACAGAAAAGCTCCTGTAATGAAATGTCGATAAATACTTAAATGTAATAACATTTCCAAGAACTGACATACACTAATATCATAATTTCAAACTATGTTCAAGAGGTAATGATTCAAAGATCAATTTAGAGTCTGCAATTTGTAGTGCTGCTGAACTACACTATTTCGCTGACACATGTCTTTTTGGTTTGAGCGTTGATAGAATGATGTATAATGTAATAATCTTTACACCGCACTGCAGACTGCATCCTCCTATGTGATCACACAGCTCTGTATAAGACAGCTTAGACATTCATAATCAACTTCCAGTTGACTCTACCAATTGCATTTCAGAATTTTTTCCACATCAATGTCTAATGTTTTGGGATGAAACCCTTCATTTATTTTCGCTCCATAACACATTTCATCTTTACACTGTATGTGAGTTTCCTTATGTTTGGTTTGCCAATAAATGCAAACTTATTTCTTCATAATGGGTATTTTGCGTGTCACCTTTTGAAAGAATTTCATCCTCAGAACAAGAATTTGGCATTTGGCATTCAGAATAAGATGAAACATAAGGTAGAATGTGAACATCTCCGTTTTTTCATTGCAAGGTTACTCTCCATTTATTTATTTATGAAATGATATGCTGGAGATTCAGGTGCTGTGATTACACATTCAAAAGGATGTAAGTCCTAAATGACCAGATGAAGAAAAACAATGAATGACAATTATTTTTAAAATGCGCTAGAAAAACATGGTGAAAACTATATAAGTCAGGAGTTTTACCAATCATTAACACCAGCGACCTCTGTCTGTATTTCTGCCTTGGGTATTTTTCTCAGAAATGATCAAATGCATATTGGAAAAACTGAAGTTTTATAATATGATTCCTTTTAATATTCCCAAAAGATCTAATTCCGGTTTGAAACCTATTTCGTATACGTACAGTGCATACGCTGTCAGACAATTTATTCAGCTTTTATTTTGAAAAGCTGTCCAACCAGTATCGAGCACTCTAATTTGCTCCTCTGGTAACCAATGAAAGAAACCCTTGTATGTACGCCTTCCTCTTCCCATGTGAGTAAGTCTTACCGGCTAGCTACCAGCTAAAGGAAGACATCATGGTGAGCGCAAAATAGGTTAAAATAAATATATATTCCGTGTTTCGTCTGTTTGTGATGGCGATAAAAGAATAACTGTTTACAGTTAGCATGGTACCCGCACTGATGTTAACATCACACCGCGGTTCTCATCTTCTGTGTTTGTATGTTTACACCACAGCTAACCAGCCAAGCTAGTCCCCTGTCTCTTCGTGAAAAGTGTACAAGACTAAACCGTGTCATATCCAGTGTGTAACATATTTTAAACAATCCTCAAGCTGTTTACAACATGAAACCAGATTTAGTAAAAATCGATTACTCTTGGTTTTCCGTGTGCCTTGTAACAAAAAAAACAATCCTCGTGCTCAACTTCTACCCCTGCTCTGACTGGAAATAATCCAAATAAATCTAATGGCTTTGAGTACGAAGAGTCTCCGTAGTCGATCCTTTCAAAAGCTCTTGTGTCTTTCTTTGTAGAGCAAAAGTTTGCAACAGCCAGTTGCAGCAGGTTCCATTAAGAGCCTGAATATATATAGAATGTGGTGTAATGCTTTTGTGTAATTTTCACAGCTTCGTCGAGAGGTGAGGTTGAGGAGGGAGTACCTGTACAGGAAGGCCCAGGAGGACAGGTTACGAACAATAGAGGAGAAAAAACAGAAGCTGAAGGGAGCACTTGATGGTAGAGTGGCATGTTCACAGACTTCCTGGTTGCCCACTGTATCTTTCATGACATATTGTGAACACTTTCAGATGATTCTTGTCAGAGCTTTGTATAAAGCATGTGTTCCATTCCTGCAGAAAATTGTCTTCTTCCAACTGAGGTACGCAAAGAAGCTCTACAGCTGCAGAAACTACTGGAGTATGATGATGAAGGGGCTGAAGGCTGGTGTTATCATTTTTTACTGCATATTAAGCATATTATATTTCATAGCTTCAGGTCATCCTTTCTGATTTGCTCAGCCATTCCTTTTGTTTTATTTCTCCAGGACTAAGCTCTCATATGGATGATGAGTACAAATGGGCAGGAGTAGAAGATCCAAAAGTCATGGTCACGACATCCAGAGACCCAAGCTCGAGACTCAAAATGTTTGTCAAGGTCAGGCCAGTTACTCTATAGTGAATCCCTCCATTATGGTAGCAGAATCACCTCAAGGCTGTGAGGTGTTTGTATACTGCAGATTGCTTTTTACTATGACATAGTAAAAAGCAAAAGCAATCTATATCTATAGAGGTTGTGATTAATATTAAATATTTACAAAAAAAAAAACACAATTTCAACTTTTCAAATGTAGCATAACCTGTTGGGGAGCTTAGAATCTAACAAACCCAGCATGCACTTTCAACCCAGCATGCACTGAGGTTGAATGAATAATTAATCATTCCCTTACATTCCACTAAGGGTGAGTTTAAGGCAGCATTTTGCAGCTCACATTAATGCTTCACAGTTACATGTGACAGAAGACATTTGGGTAAAGTCTCACAAACTTGATTACAGTTTTCACAGTACAGTGGAGAGTAACAGGAAATACTGGACCAAGAGTGCAGAATGACGTCATGTACAGTCTGGAACTTGTTACAGGAGGTGAAGCTGATGTTCCCTGGAGCCCAGCGCATGAACAGAGGAAACCATGAGATAACTGCACTGGTGCAAGCCTGCAAAGCCAACAATGTCACAGACCTCGTTATTGTGCATGAAACAAGAGGGCAGCCAGGTATGCCTGTTGACTTGCGTTACATATTTAAGACATTTGATTGGTTTGTGTTTATATTCAGTACAAGCAGGACATGAAGTTATCACCAACCACACTAAAGCTGTGACAGTTTCACTCAGCATTGCATAATCTTGCATGACTTACGTACTTTACAAAAGGTACAACAATTTATTTGAGTACTGCAACAGTCTACAATGACCCAATAGAGATATTTCAATGTACTAGCAGCCTTGTCATTTTGTAAAACAAAACAAAAAAGCTATCTGAATGGTGTAAAAAGGTAATAATCAGTCATACATATATACATAGCACCTGTTTACATTGGGCATGTGGGCAACAAACTCTTTATCCACCACTTTGGCTTGAGAGCAGTATCATTAGTGAATGGCGTTCACGGAAATGATTTCAATGATCATCTCTAGTTATAGTTTCTGAAAGTAACCCACAGTAAGTAGAGGATAACTGCAGAAGATTATCTGATTTTTTTTTTTATTTTCTTGTTCTACATTTGCAGATGGCCTGGTGGTGAGCCACTTGCCATTTGGGCCCACAGCTTATTTCACACTTTACAATGTGGTAATGAGGCACGATGTTCCAGACATTGGCACCATGTCGGAGGCCTACCCCCACCTAATTTTTCACAACTTCACCTCACAGCTCGGCAAGCGGGTTAGTGAGAGCTGGACCATGCACTGCACACATGCACACACTTGTGTATTTGGGTGTATAACTAATTATTCTGCTTGCACAGGTGTCAAATATCCTCAAGTATCTTTTTCCAGTGCCAAAGGAGGACAGTAGACGGGTAATCACATTTGCCAACCAAGAGGACTTCATTTCTTTCAGGTCAGTATGAAAATATTCTCTTAAAAGTAAATGTAAATCACGTGTTACAGCAACAGTAATAATAAAATCTTACGAATAATCATTCTTTAATACAGACATCATACCTACAAGAAAACAGACCATAAAAACATTGAGCTGACAGAAGTCGGACCCAGGTTTGAAATGAAATGTAAGTATTGATGAATAAAATGAATCAGATCTCACCTTCTAGATTCATCTGGGACATATATGGGTCTGGGGCCAGTGGAACAGTTTGTAGTTTGATTTGTGAAAAGGTCCTTATCAGACTAAATATCAGACCATCTCAGTATCATATGGGCTATAGTTATTGTTTTCAGAGTGTCAGTGTTTGTCAGAACACAGTTTTAATGTTTATCCAGATGCAAGACCAGGCCTGATTGGGCAATGAATGCACAGAAAGAAAATTTAGTTTTTTCAGTGTTTCAGTGATAAACCACATGAAGAACATAACAGATCAGGATCATTTCTGTTTTTTGGGGCATTTCTGCTATTCCAGTCAGCTACAGTATATTGTTGTGTTTCTTATAAGATGCGTGTAACGTATTTATATTTGTTCATATGTGTAGTGTACATGATCAAACTGGGCACCCTGGAGAACGAGAGCACTGCAGATGTTGAGTGGCGTCATCATGCATACACACACACGGCGAAGAAAAGGAAGTTCCTCAGTGTGCAATAGGAATTAATAAAAGAAAAGTTGTCAAAAAACTACTATTTGGATTTTTTTTAAAGTCTGATATTTTAGAGTTAAAAAGATAACAAGTGAGGTTTGTTTGAATAACCTGCTCATATGACTAAGACTAAGTCAGTTGTGTCCGATAGTCAATGTTCACCTTTGCAGCACATATATTAATAAAATTAATCGAAATTATTTGATTTATTATGAGTAATAGTATTAAAAACATTTTTAGTTAATAAAACCATATTACATACAGTCCTGAATGTACTCTAACTGTAAAGCAGTTTTATAACACAAGTTGTTAGTACGGACCTGTATCGCTCTGTGGTATTTGGTATTGTTCATTTGGGTTAAAAATAGGCTAATACAGTTTCATGCATACAAACCTAAAAGAGATGTAATTTGAATTTTTTTATCAAATGCCAAATTGCAACGTGTATATTTACGTGACAGAGTGTTGCGAAAACTCCGATACGCATACAACTGATGTTGTCAAATGAAGGACGAGCCACTAAGCGTAGACCAATGAGGACGGAGCATTTCGGAGGTTTTCCGCTTTCCACGAAGTTCTTGACAGATTGGACTTTAGATTGAGAGAATTCAAGATGGCTGCTACAGGTAAGAGTGTGTTATGTATTGCAAACAGTAATGAAACACTGACAAAAGGAGATTATGCGATTATCCTGACATGTGTATTGTGGTAATTGTATTGTGCTGTTTTACGCATACTAATTGCATGTTTCATGTAGCTTGTGAAAAGTATAGGTAGCCAACCAAGTGACGCGGTGGTAAACCCCCAAGTTGGCTAATGTTAGCATTGACACTGTAGTAAACGTTAGCTTTAAAGCTTTACTGAGTAACTGTAAAAGTAAGTTAGCCACTGTGTTAGCCAGATAATCTCCTCTCCTACTCCCATCGGTATTTAGCAAGCTATCTGGTTAGCCAACACTGTTTTGTTGAGGAGAGGCTTTGATAACTTGTCGTTGTTATCATTATATCGCAATAAGTCAGTACATACTAACTTGGTGCCATTCTATAAAATGTCCGCACAGTAAGTTATATTAATTTCTTATTAGTTTCTTCGAAACTCGAAATGTCATATTGTAGGGCAGGAAAGTCATTCGTTAAGCTAACTGGCTAACGGCAACTAGCGTTAGCATAATTCGAATAATTGGCGAATTTGCTGATTCGTAGCATCAATTGCCGGCGCTTCGCTACAACGTAATTTAACAGACTGTCGTTTTGCGTGTTTGGTTACAAGATAGAGCGCAAAAAATGTTGTATATGATATTTGGCGACTAATTTCAATAATGTCGGATATGTGTCACTCTG
This sequence comes from Trinectes maculatus, assembly GCA_016785345.1. Taxonomy (NCBI): domain Eukaryota; kingdom Metazoa; phylum Chordata; class Actinopteri; order Pleuronectiformes; family Achiridae; genus Trinectes; species Trinectes maculatus. Next base: position 136,038 of record JAFBJQ010002477.1, on the reverse strand, counting down.
CTTGCTCACCAGCAGACTACCGTTTGTTATCTGAAATACAGCTTGTACTTGTTGCGTTTAACATAAACTTGTCTTCATACAACCAGTCACTGTGTTTAAATGAAGTGATCCATGTCTCCCTCACCCCTACTTTTAAACCCCATCCTAACTCGTCGTTTGTTGTTCGTTTCAAAACAGAACTCTACTTTTATCATCTGGCATTTGGCAATGTTGAACCACATTTGATAACGTCCCGATTATAGGTCATATTCCGATATGGACAGACTAGTTCTGTTTGTTAAAACATTTTTTTTACCCCATTTTGTGTGGGTCTTTTTCTTTACTTAACATCAAAGCTGTTTTTTGATCAGGAGTTATGTATTTTTTTAAACTACTTTGAATTATGAATCTTCCAGCTCATTTCTAGGGGGTCGTTTTCCCTCAATCCATTGTATCATAATGTTTTCAAGGATAGAAAATGTCAATCAATTACCTTTTATTATTTACACAATGAATATTGTGTTTAAACTGAAAATTGGTTGTAATCTTACAGGCTTTACGTACATAGGCAACTCCTCTGGACCCTGCTGTGCATGAAGCTCTCCTAAGGTTACAGTGGTGCAAGTGCAAGTACTACATCTCCCAGCTCCTCTCGCCTCTCATCATGTCTTCCACCTCTTCGTCCTACTCCTCCTCAGGGGAGACTAGCCCGGAGGATGTACCACGAGGTGGGGGCACCATCCGAGTCTACCTCCCCAACAAACAGAGGACAGTGGTGAGATGACTGGCTACGTCAATGTGTTAGTGGTGTTATGTTATACAATGTATTCAACAAATAAAAAAATGGGTTTGCTATTACTGATTAGTGACTAATAGCTGACAGTTACCACTTCTATGGAAGGAGTCTGCCAGCACTGTGGGACAGAAGTGTAATTACTCTCACAAAATATTACATAATTCACAACACATGAATGACTAAGCTAGTGAACAGTTGGTGTTGAGTTTCAATGATGGTGCCTGTTGCCATCTGTCTCTTATTTGACTCTGAATTTTTATCAAATATGGATTTCATAATGCTTAAAAACGGCAGTAGTCTTGATATTGTTTTGTTAATGGCTAATGCTAATTAAGAATGAAAGTTTAAGTTGTGTAAAGTTTTAGTTTTATGTTCTTCATGTTATCTCCCTATAAGACTGCATGCCATGTGTGTCAAGATTTTACAGTGCCACTGTAAATCGCACTGAGCTTGCATATACAATTTCAATGCCTTTAAGGACAATTATATATTGGCAAGCATTCCTCATGTGCATGCTGGAATAAACCAACAGAGGGGTAAATAGATGTATTTGTTTTCAGAGATCTAACAGTACTCTGATTAGCAAAATGGATTGTAAAACAGTTGTGAAAAATTGTGTTTGTAATTGCTGTTGACACAGCAGCTGTTTTTGACTGACATCCCATAGTATTGTCTTCTATGGATCGTTTTTTGTGGTCAGAACAGTAATGGAACATTTTGTGTGTGTGTGAAAAAAGGATCTGCACACTGGACTGAGGTTAGAGATTCTCTGTCACAACACAGATCAATTGTAATGTCAATGTTAACTCAGGGTGTGACTGTCACTTTTGCTTCATAGTACTTTAACTGTACCTTCATGTTCTCTGTGAAAATGTCAGTTCAAAGTCACATTTGAACAAATTGTTTTTTCTGTTTTCAGGTGAATGTTCGCCAAGGGCAGACCGTGCACGAAAGTCTAGATAAAGCACTCAAAGTGAGAGGCCTAAGCCAAGACTGTTGTGCTGTATTCCGCCTTCTAGAAGGGTAAGAGTAAAATATTATCTGCTCAAATACTCTCCACACCATACATTACACAGATAGTGTATTACATTTCTCATCTTCTCATCACCTACAAAAAATATTGAGATGCAATAGCAAACAGTTGTCACATACCAAGAGCTCCATATTGTATAATAAAATGAAGTATGCTGCAGGTTTATTTTTATGTTTTGTGAGTTACGTACTCATGAAAAGTTAAAATTACCTAGGCTCTGTATTTTTTTCTTTGGGAAGATGCACTTATCAGAGCATCATTCAGCAATAATGTAATCACCAATTCAGTGACATAAAGGTGGAGATGCAATGACATCACTACAAAGAGGTCAAGAGAGAGCAGAACCATGAAAGTCACTTCATCACACAGTGATGGAAGAAAGTCACTGCCACAATAATTTAAAGATTTAAGGACATTTAGGATTTCTTTTTAAACTATTTGCTGACACTTACGTCAGTATGTGTTTCCTGTGTGAAGTCTGTTAACTCTGAGACCTTTGGAGTATATCTGCTGCACCTACTTTCAAAGGACTTTTTTTATGTTTAATGAATGGTACTAATCGATCTGATAGTCATCAGTTCAGTGGTTAATGATAACGCCCCTTGTATCAGCAACTGAAAATGTAATTTAAATACCCCTGAATTTATTGCATTGCTGTGCTTGACTTAAAAAAATATTATTGCTTAATTGTGTTAAGTGCATTGTTAATTTCAAGTTGTACACATTCAAACATTTATCACACGAATATACATGTGGGAGCTCAAATCCATGGGTAAATGGGGAAATTAATGTAAGCAGAAGATCTGGGCATCAGCACTGATGTAATTAAGTTTTGCTTCACAAGGTGTAGAACAGACTGCATTGCCTGTCAGTTGCAGATGCTTCAACTAAGGACTAAGTGATTAACCACCCAGCATATCTCATAGCTACACAAGTTCAAATCAGTGTGCAAGCAAACCAGAGTCAGCGCATTATGATGTTACAGAGTCAGTGGAACTGACAGAGTCAGTCAGTTGGAATTTGTAAAACAGATATAGATAGATGCTGATCATATCTACAAACATTTGTCATTTTGTCCTTTCCTTTTTGTGTCTTTACCTCTTTAGTCGTAAGAGATTGACAGACTGGGACACAGACATCACTCCTCTGGTTGGAGAGGAGCTTTTAGTTGAAGTCCTGGATGATATTCCCCTCACAATGCATAACTTCGTAAGTAGCTAGCAAGCACACATTAATTTATTCATTCATTTTTTACTGCTTATCCTCTTGAGGGTCGCAGGGGGATCTGGAGCCAATCCCAGCTGACACTGGGTGAAAGACAGAGTCGACCCAGGACATGTCGCCAGTCTATCACAGAGCCAAACAACAATTCCCACTCACATTCACGTCTAGAGTCTCCAGTCAGCTTAACTCCCAATATGCATGTCTTTGGACTGAGGGAGGAAACCAGAGTACTTTAGAGAACCCAAGCAGGCACAGGGAGAAGATGCAAACTCCTGGCAAAAACACATACTCTATTTCTGCTCTACTCTAATTATAATTGATTCTGTAAAACACCTTATTTTTTGCAGAACATGAGCATAACAGCATTTGAAACTTAAATACACTTCATGATTTTTTTTGCCAAATGTTTTTTAATTGCTGTTGCTTTTTTGTCTGCAGGTACGAAAAACCTTTTTCAAGCTAGCTTACTGTGATTTTTGCCACAAGTTTCTTTTTAATGGCTTCAGATGTCAGACATGTGGCTACAAATTTCACCAGCACTGTAGTAGCAAGGTCCCTACTGTGTGTGTCGACATGGATACTGTGAGCAAACGGTGAGTTGGAGAAATGTTTTCTTATTAGAAAGTGGTTCTCTTGAGTTTCAGTTTATCAAAGGGCAAGAATTAATTCACAACTTGTCACAGGTCTGTCACCTGTCACTTGTGTCCTAAACTTTCCCTGTTACATCATACATTATAACATGGAAATGCAAAAGAGCTGTTTCATTAAAATAATCAACAAATCCACTTACCAGCTTTATATATTTAATTGCTTCTTTGCGTCGATATTGGTTTTTAAAGTACAGTATCTGCACTCCGTAAAGAAAGAAAAACATTTTGTCAGCATGTTGCATATTTGTGCAATACCAAATTATTTTTTTTATTATATATCGTCAAGAGAAATAAGCAGCCCTTTTACAATGACAAGAATCCACTGATGAGTGCATGTGTTAACACATTTTAATTAGTTTTTTATCTGTGATACTATGAATAATAAATGTATTAAAGTTGTTAGCTATTGGGGGTTTTTTTTTTCAGTTTTTGTGACAGTTTTGTGATCTTGTCTCATCACTTTTCACCTATGTTTTGTCCAGGTGTGATCCAAATCCTTGCACAGATGAGTATCCACAAATACTATTGCCAGAAAATTCCCCATCACAGAGTAACCTAGTCTTAACCCCAGAGCCTGCTGGGTAAGCTAAAACAAATGCCAGAGATTAGTCTGTTACACTCATATTCAAATACAAACTGATTATTTCAATTCAACACACAGAATGAACCTCTTGTCCCCAACGTTTCACTTTCCCATGCCTGGTGGAGATGGCCAGTCTCTACAAAGGCATCGTTCCACCTCAACTCCCAATGTCCATATGGTCAGCACAGTGGGTCCTGTTGGTGCCGGCATAATAGAGGTCAGTGATAACCCATTTTCAAAGGTATGGTATTTCTGTTTGAAATGTTTTTCAAGTAAATCAACATCAGTGAAATTGTTATTTCACCTTTGTTGACATGAAATTAAGAAATGTGATGCCTCTCCAAAGAAGCCAAGAAAAACAAATTGATGTTAATGCCATTAGCAGCTATGTACCTAAGTTGTCAAATGTGGATGATGTGTGTAATTTTATGTGTTTTTCCTTCTTTTAGGAAGCACTAAAATCCAACAACATTAGTGGTACAGTTTTCATGTTTCGCTTTATCTATTTCAATATTTCTCTCTTTTTTTTTGTATTATTATTTTTTTGCTTTTGACCTGTCCCTCTTTGTACTGCCTATCAATCCAACAGGTCCTGAGCCCTCCCCAAAGCCCTCCACCAGCCCACCATCCTCTCTTGGTTCCCCAGGTAGGAGACCACCAAAGTCCCCTTCAGAGCACAAAGAGCGCAAGCCTTCTTCATCTGATGATAAAAAGAAAGTGGTAAGTATAGTTTGACCTTATTGACAAGTTGCCTTCACATGGTTATGCAATTGAGGGGAAGCCTTTGTTCACAAATTGTACTAAAAAGAAATTTGAGTTAGAAATGCTGTTAGTAATGCTGTTAATCCATGTGTTGTTTCAGCATCGAGGGGGTTATAGAGACTCAAGTTACTACTGGGAGGTTCACTCACGAGAAGTCACCATCCAGAAGAGAATCGGTGCGGGTTCCTTTGGAACAGTCTTTAAGGGAAAGTGGCATGGTGATGTGGCAATCAAGATCCTGAAAGTGACAGAGCCAACGCCCGAGCAGTTGCAAGCCTTTAAAAATGAAATGCAGGTGTTACGGTCAGTCGTGATGTCTTCAAGTTTTCAAGGTTTTTTTGTGCAATCTAAAGAGGTTTGATTAAGTTTAGTTGGACATAATCATAACTCTGTGGGCACCACTTTGAGCAGGCTTTGACCAACAGCTTCATTATCAGCTTCATTATTATAATTATAATGTCAAGTTCTTTCATTTGGAAGAACCCCTGACTAGTATGTCTACTCTTCAAACCACGTTTGAAGAAAAAAAAAATGCTCAAGGCTCAAAGGCTCAAAATGGTGTAACGAGAAATATGCTTTACTTTAACTCAGTGCTAACGTTTAAATAACTGTACCCTCATTTTAATCTGACTTGAATGAGATATTTCTATCACTTTTGCCATTTCTGTTCTATTCTCTGCAGGAAGACTCGACACGTCAACATCCTGCTGTTCATGGGCTACATGACTAAGCCTAACTTTGCCATCATCACACAATGGTGTGAAGGCAGCAGCCTGTACCGCCATCTGCATGTCACAGAAACTAAGTTTGACACTATGCGACGCATTGATGTGGCCAGACAGACAGCACAGGGCATGGAGTAAGAATTTCTGCTGTACTCCATTATCACATACTCATTATTGACACCCTTTTGAAGCGTCATCAGCTGCCAGTGGAGGTTTTGTGCACTGTGTAAAAATAAATGTCAGATTAATTATTCTCTTAGATGCATCACTTTAAACAAACTGCAAACTTGCCTATATTTGTTGAAATTTAGTTGTGCATCTTGTTTCACCCCAATTTTTAAAAAAAACAAAAAATGGTACGTGATGGTGTTAGACAGTGCAGGATTAACTTTTGCAGTAATAATGAAAATGTGTCTTTCCCTCTCTTTCAGTTATCTTCATGCAAAGAACATAATTCATCGAGACTTGAAATCAAATAGTATCCTTTTATTGTCCCATGTCAGCTATTGACTGTCAGTTACAAACCATTTGTTACCTGTGAGTGTAGTGTTCACATTGATGTGAATTAGTAACCACAGAGAACATGGTGATCAGAAAATTCTGATCACCATGTTCTCTTTCAAGCAGACCACAAACAAGAATCATAACCTTTTAATCAACAGATATGTACTATTTGTATGTGCAGACCTGACAGAGAATTAAGACACTGTTTAAGACGTTTCTTTTTCAGTGTTTTGTATTTGAATAGAAACAGTTGCTATCCATCTAACATTTTGACTTAAATGGTGTTAGCGTTCACATTGGTATTTTCATATAGTCATGTTTAACACCTCAAGACACATTTTGTCATTTTTGAAATGAAAGTGCCATCTGTGTGCTGAAATAAGTTCTGAGCATTGCTGCTAGATATTTTCCTCCATGAGGGCTGGACAGTTAAGATCGGTGACTTTGGCTTGGCCACTGTGAAGTCTCGGTGGAGTGGCTCCCAACAGGTGGAACAGCCAAGTGGATCCATTCTCTGGATGGTAACTTTTCCATTTTTTACGATGACTGTTTCAACATAGACATATTGAAACTTCTGACATTATAAAACAATGATATTAGACCTTAAGCTGATTAACTCAGTTAAAATCGTTTGCCAGAATAGCAATATTAACAAAACTGTATTTTTTCCCCCCTAATTCCAGTTCATTACAACAATAGCAATGGAGCTTGCGTTTATTATATAGTCACGCCAAATTGTGTCAGTGACTATTGTTCATCAAAATTTTGACTGAGTTCACTGGCTCAGTCAAAAGCCAAATGTTTGGTTTGGGCTTTTGATTTTTGATTGTTGTCCGTCCACAATTATAATAATAATCCAATCCATTTTTTATAAAGCACCAACTCGGTTGGTTTATTAAAACAATAAAATAGTAATTAAAAATAAAATAATTTAAAATTAAAAATATAAAACAATAAAAGTTAATAAAAAAATAGAATAAAAGCCATCATCTCAAACAGATGATGATGTACAATGATGTACCATACATAATGTATATTTTGTTGATGTTATTAGATACCCGTTTATCTTGCTGCATACATTATTATATAAATATTGAAAACAATCTTTTGCAATCTGTATAACTCTGTAATTCTTCTAAGATAGGTTTCATATTAATACATACAGGTATAATGTGTAGATGAATACTCTAATTGGCATAGCTGTATTTGCTATAATTAATGTAAAACTTGAATTACAATTCATGTAACCAGTGATGTTAAATTTATATGAAAATTAACTGAGATTAATGTTAAATTATTACAGAAATTAGGTGCTTAATTGGTGCGATGCACTTTTACTTAATTACTTAATTTAATAATAGGTACTATGTACTTGTTTTCCCATTTTTTTCCAAAGGCTCCTGAGGTAATCCGAATGCAGGACACCAACCCATATACATTCCAGTCTGACGTCTATGGATATGGAGTTGTGCTGTTTGAGCTGATGTCAGGGACCCTGCCTTATTCCAATATCAACAACAGAGACCAGGTTAGATCACACTTATATTCTTTGTTTTAACAAAACACCCACTCAGTATCAATTATGGTATCTGTATCTGATTAATTTAGTTTTCATTTTTGCAAAACATGACTATTAAACACACATCACTGTCCAAGCAGAAAGAACAACTGGCTATTGCATACATATTATCATTAGCAGCTGCAGTCAGTACAATAACAAAGCTTACATGCTTTGTTATTGTACTGACTGACTCACCTAAATCCAGATATAATTTCCAAACAAAACCTCTTTTGCTCATCTAATCTGGTATTGTTGAATCAAGCTTGCAATTGTCTATGCTATACATTTTCTTCTGTGATTAAAAAAAGGTTACTTTTATACTTCATTTACATGAAATAAGTTTGCAGTAGATGGGACCAATGGAGCTGTTTTTTTTTACAGATTACATGTCTCATCTGCTGCTGTCTGGGCAAAGGGACTATTGTAGTGAATATGACAAAAAATACTTTTATAAAAGTTACATACTGCAGCTTTAAGGCAGTTGACACTGTTCTGTTCTACTCTTTCTTACTGTAGCTTAATTTAATATCAGTCACTCTTACCCTAAATGAATAGCACTGTCAGTTCTCTTTAAGTGTCACCTGTTTTTTGTTTCTCAGATAATCTTTATGGTTGGACGTGGTTACTTGTCTCCAGACTTGAGTAAGCTGTACAGTACCTCACCAAAGTCAATGAAAAGGCTTATTATTGATTGCCTGAAGTTTAAGCGAGATGAGAGGCCCCTGTTTCCACAGGTAACCAGTGAATCAATAACTGTTGACATACTGTCATTATTTTTCTTACTGATTTAGTTACAGTTTATATTTCAGCTAGGGCTGGGTGATACTGGGAATTTCGGTATCGATCCAATTCCAAGTATATACGTGGGTAGTATCGCAGATACCGATTCCAAGTACCAGCGCATTTTAATAACATAATAACATAATCACTGTCAGCTGTGCGACGCTGCAGCGATGTGAGGAAATAAGATTAAATAAGCCTCTGTGGCTTTTGATGTCCACATGTGAGTGGTCAATACAACATTGTTAGCAGCATTTTTTTTTACTTTTTAGCGACACTTTTTTTTCTCCCATGAAAAATGTCCCATTCGGAAATTCTGTAGGGGGATCAAGTGTCTTCATTAAACTCTTAAACCTCTCTTGTTCAAGCACAGAGAAGGGTTGTAGGTCCTTCACGATCATCTCAGCAATGCTCTTTGTGAATTATCTAGGTGAAATATCAAAATGATTCAGATAATTAAGTCTGTAACTGTAATCTGTATCTAACCTCAATAGGCATATATCCTTATATAAGTGTATATTTTTGAGTTTCAGTAAAACTATTTTTTTTTTCACCTGGCTGAATATATAATAGTTGAATCAGTCTGCAAAAATTGCCTCTCTGATCACCAACGACACTGTGAAAAACATGGTCTCTGTGTCGCTTCCCCCTCCTTCCTCAACTTTGTGTGCAGCTCAGAGTTCTCTCGAGGGTGACATGCTTGTATATGTTTGAGTAATTTGCTGGACACAACAAAAGTATCGATCTCATCACACTAGAATCGATCCAATAACAATACTCACTTTGGCATCGATACTATCTATACTAGGATCGTATCGCCCAGCCCTAATTTCAGCTGCAACTAGCTGTCATTCCTTGCTTATATCTGTTATCCCATTTTAATAAATGTGATAATACTACAATGATGAACAGTCTTTAACATTAACACACAACAACAGTAACATTCAAACAAAATTTCTTATTTCAACAATTTCATTTTCTAAACTGTAACTGCCCATATTGACTGTTATTGCAGTGTGCACATCCTCTTTTTGAACTGTTACAACCACGTGTATATGAACATCATACCTGAGCAATTGTATTGTCAGTTTTCTTTACATTTGATTTTCCCTCATCAGATCTTGGTGGCCATTGAGCAGGTCCAAGACCTGCTGCCAAAAATTGAGCGAAGCCGCTCGGAGCCATCGCTCCATCGGGCCGTCCACGCTGAAGACCTGAATCCCCTCCTGTTTCACACCACCAGGCTGATGCCCCTCTAAACTCTCTGCAGCCCTGAGCAGAGAGGCTGTCACTGTGTCCAAAGCCACATCATTCCCGTGCCTCAAGAGAGGCCACAGCTGGCTGTCCTGACAGACCATGACCCCCAGCTCACACTCAGCCCCTGCAGAGTCCTGGAGCTGCACCACTCAGTAACAGACTGCAGACATATTCTGAACATGTTGCTAGCAGTTATAGTGAATGTTCTTTTTCATTACACAAGTGACACACGTGTGCTCACGAATTTAAAGAATAGTTGACTGTATCTCGAAGTATGTTTAAATGCCTCGGATCAGTCGTCCTCAGAAAATGTTTAACTCTGACCTACTGGGATGTACAGGATATCAAAAACAAAAGCATTATATAAAAGCATCACCTGCACATTTTAAATGTGCACTGCAAAATCGTGATGTCCATTTTTAGTCGAAAATATAGTCTTATTGCTACCTGTAAGGAGCAATGTGATCATAGTCAAATGTTTTAATCTATTCAACTCAGCTATAGTGCCTGTTGGTTCAGGTCACCTGATTAGCTTACATATTTCAAATGCTTCATGGTCATGCGCCCCATTCAGTTTAATGCAATGTAAATGAGGTCGGAGGGCTGAGATGTGATGGTATTGGTGTGAAAGCATAAAGCAAGTGCCTGTTGACCCCCTTTTTTTCTTTTTACATAAACAAGTGGAAACAAAGCACAGAGTGGAAACCTCTAGTAGTTAAGGCTAATGCAGATATTTCACTCTTACTTGCTTGCGACTAACTTAATTAGTCGTCAGAAATGTAAATATATATTCATATTATTAATCTCAACAGAAACCCACATGAGGAGGCAAAAATTGTAGTATCTTTAGAAGCTTAGAGTAACTTGGCAGCTTCATACACTGAACAATGCGCGAGGGTAAATAACAAAAATGAAATTTAGTAACCTTAGTCAAAACCGTCTGCACTACAAGCATTGCAGTTAAATAGAAAAGTGGTGCATCTTTGCAAATCAGAATGATGTCTTTCAACAAAATGTTACCCTATGTGAATAGATGACCTTAAGTGAGCACTCATTGTCTTTCATATCACCAAGTTCATTTTGAACCCAAGCTCCTATTGATGTCAGAGTTGTGCATTCAGTTTGGCCTCTACTTAGTCTTAAAGGGGTGTTGACTTGTAACAGTACAACAGGAAAAGTTGAATTAATTCGTCATTTTCTTCAAAAGTTACTGAAAACATTATCAGTAAATACTGGTTCATTTTCCGTGTCGCCACACTCCAGATTGCAAATGAGATGGCTTCTACTAAGGTTGTATCCAAAATGATTGACACTTTTCCCTAAGGAGGATTGGACAGTTCTTAGTCAGATGAAGTCTTAAGGTAAATGTTGAGTTGTACTGCTGCTATAGTTAGTGAGATTTCAGTTCAGTGTTTTGTTGTTGACATATATAAATATTTGAGACACTCGAAATGGAGTTCGCCCTTAGCATAGCATACAGCTTTCACAAATGTTTATAGAGTTCTGTCTTGAACGGTATTCTTCATGCTCTACAATATTGCGTCATCAAAGTCATCCTGTGGTTGTTGGGGGATGTATCAACACTGTGACTAACATGGTAATTGGTTATTTTGGTTGGTGAGTTCTGTGGAGGTGTGAGAAACAATTTGCAGACACTGATGTGCTTAGATGAGTTAAATGCAGCTAAACTGGGCTATAAGACATATTTTCCGATGGTGTATTAAATCAAATGTGTTTGAATCTATTTCAGAATGCCATACTCAAAAAAAGGCTGTACCATCCTCTGGCCCTCTCTTGAGTTTTTCCTTAAGAGGCCTTACAGTGTGAGCAATCAAGTGCTAGTTATCTGTCATTATTTGTGATTTATCCTGATTACCATCTTTTAAACAATAGTGGGACTAGAATGATTGAACCAAACGGTGACCTGTTAACCATGTTGTTCACAGTGTTATGTCTGGTTTAGGCTTGTGACTTGTTGCTGTAATCTTCTAACAAATGGACATAGTGAGGCAGATATTTCTATTCGTTTCAGTTTCTTGTTGATCCTTTAGGCAATGCTCAGGTGTATACAGCTTTGTGATACAATAACTTTCCAATGAATGGATGTACAATAAATTTAGGTGGACACAATTTAAACAAGCTGCTCTCATAACAATGGGCCAAGGTCAATAAGAAAGGCTACAGCTGCTGAAAGACTTCCCAAAGTGACCGGGAGCTACACTAGTGTCTGGAGCCTTCTGGTGTGGCTGCATTGTAGAAGTCAGTGTCTCTGCTGCATTACAACGTTGGTGGAGTTGAGATGGACTCAGGTTTCTAACATGACTGTGCTGCTTCAGTGGCTGAAAGTGACTATTTGTGCCTTGTTGACGTTGATGAGTAAAATGCACAATAGAATTTCAGTTTAGTTGGGCAAGGACTTAGTCCTGACATGGATTATAAAGTTTATTCCATGTAAAAGTGCTCGACACCAATGTAGAAAGGGTACATGTGGGTGTAACCATGCCAGGAGCTCTGAGAGCTTCTACTGATCATTACACTATTGAGAAGCGTTTCTCTTGTTACTTATTGCATGTGGGCTTAAACAGAATACAATGTGGCATTTGCTACATGCTGTAACATATGCTTTCAGTGCTCACACTTGTTCCTTCATGGAGTTTGTAAAAGAAATGCAGGACAGACAGTTGAGTAAAAATTGTAGCATCAATAGAGTAGGGCTTTCAGTCAAGCCTCTGTCTGATTAATACCTGACCTGGTAATTACAGACACACTCCATACAAATACATAGTACTTAGCACAGTTAAATGCAGTTTTACACCTACCAAAATAGAAAATGGTTAACTTAGGGGAAGCAACTAAAAACAAAGAATTATAACTTAAGGACAAGGATGGTTGTTTTTGTCGTTAACAATTTGCGCAATGGTCAATCGTTTGTTAAATTTACCTTTCTTTTTGAGCACTTCAGTTCTTGTGCTTGATGCTTAAATTGAAAGCTCACAGTTAGTTCTTGATCTTGAAATAGGAAATTTCACTTTCACTCTAAGGTCAATAGCTCTTATTTTAAGCATGTAGAAGAAAACCCCTTTATTTTTCCTGCAATGGGGAAATTTGCAAACTATATTCTAACGTAGATGGTGCTGTGATTGGAAAGAGCAGAAGCCCCCGAATAGTGACTAATAGGACCTTGTGTTGAGATTGTTTTCAGAGAAAATGACAACGATTCTGTTTCTGTTGACATCAGTTGGACATTACTCATCTAGTTTTGTCTGAAAGGAATGTCTACCTCTGACCATAACATCCACTGAAACACCAACAATCTACTTTAGACTCGATGCTGTATGTTGTTCCACAGCACAGTGCACAGTGCCTCTGTTTTGGCTTCTTGGTCTGGTGGAGACATACTGTCTGAAGAAATGGCAACAGCTACCATCAGATCATCTCAGCTGTTTCAGATTTTACAACCATAGCCCTCACAAACATTTTTTTCTAAATGTTACATGTTCCCATTGCTTCTCCTGTGAGTCTGTTTTTTTTCCCTGGATTTAAAAATAACAACAAGTTATTTTTAAATCTAAACCTTAAGTTGCTGCTTGTTTCCTTACAACACTGATTGACGCAGTTCTTTGGAGTAGATGAACACAGAGCTCACTGCTGTGTGACAAAATTGGAAGTATTAGCTGTATGATATGAATAAGGCTTGTTTTGTCAGAGTCAGTTGAGTGTTAGTGGACTTGCAGCAGCTATGGGGGTGAGGTCAGGAGGGTGTTGGCTGTTTTTTTTTTTTTTTAACTGTCCTCTGTAGGCTGTAGGTGATGTGACTGAGGGTGAAGTGTAGATTTTTATTTCCTTCTGTCATTAAGAAACTGTCAGCACACCAGACATGTAAACTGTTAAATGTCAATGTTGTGGAACTCGAGGCTGGGACCTCTAACTGTTCTTACTCATTCCAGTTATATTGGGGGGATGGGGTGGGGTGGGGTGTTGTGGTGGGCTTTTTTGAAATAGGTTGGAGAAGACTGTGTGTCTGCCTTTCTCTTATTTATTTATGACCACAGGTCTGGATTAAATGTTTAGAGTAAGATTGCTCTTTGAAACCTCTACCCATCATGGCCGCAGGCTCTCCAACAAGAACATTGTTAGGCACGGTACTGTCTGTTCCTTCAAATCACTTTAATTTTAATACACTTTACTGCAGGAGCCTATGTAATGGCTGCTCTTTTTAACACCTTGAGCACAAAGTAGTTATGGCAACATTTTGTTTATAGGGTTTCACTACGATTGCATTTATTAATGGTAACACTTTGGCATACTGTGTAAAGAACCTTCTTATTTTGGTGAGTGGTGTGTTAAACTTGAGTCTGTCCTGTGATATTTTAGTTTAGCCTAGGATGTGAATGGCCTACAGCTTCTGAATCGAACAAAACCATCTCTTCTGAACAAGCCATTTTGTATCATCTTTGAACAATAGCAAGGGCAGAATGTCTTTTTGAAAGAAAAATTTCATAATGGAAAATCAGGAAAGCTTTATGTTGCACTGGGTCTCCTGTTCATCAGTGACCAAATGCAGAAAACACTCAGCACAGAGGGACTTGCTACAGCTAAGGACTGTATTTGCCTGTTCAGAGAGGATGTTGAATTATTAATTTGGGTCAGTTTTTGTTTGCATGGACTGTGAAAGACTGTCAAAGAGGACTGTGTTCATCTGGTATGTAAAGGAGGAGCTAAGCAAGTGCCACACTCACTGGAAATCCCTGCTAAAATTGACCTGAAAGGAAACATGCAAGATCCTGAGCTGCCTCTGGCGACCTGCTGGGGCAGAGGAGGGGAAAGCAGTCTTAATGCAGCTGTTTGTCTCCGACAAGAGGAGAATGAGAAAGCTGTAACAGAGTAGTAGTTTTTGTCTTTTCATATCTGTAGGTGAATTAAAATACTTGTGTTCATAGTTTATGAGGTGTCAGGGTTGTTCCGTTTGCAATAAATGGTATATTCTGCTGTGTACAGTTACAATTTTTTAATTACAGAATTGTACGTGTTTCTATTTTTTGTGTGATGGTCTCAAAAAGAACAAAATTATTTTAAAGTGCAAAGGAAATCTTAGTATTTTTTTAGTTTTTTTGTCTTAAAATATTGCTGCAGGATTTGTTCCTTAAATAAATAAATTCTTCTGTGTTACCTGCTTGTAATTAACTTTGTTTTTGCCCCCCCCAATATTAAGTGCATTTCAAAAAGGGACAAGAGGAAAAGTGATTTCACACTGTGTCATGACAACATATTTACAGGGTTAGTGCAAAACTGATAGATTTAAATATGTTTGTCAAGAGGTAACTAAACACTTTTCACTATGCCACGAAAATAAACAATTTAGAGGAACACAACTCACTGACAGATTGTTTTTAGGTACCATGTAAAAGAGGAAGTGGCTACATTTATGGCTCCACCACAGATCAGTGAACTGCAAATTTAGAGAGGAACTGCTCATCATCTGAGAACATGAAGATAAGTCAAAATGGTGGCTACTATGCTGTAATGATGTAAAAATACTTTATTGGTATAAGACTTTTAAAAATAAGTGAAGTGTGAAAAATGTGTAATATATTTTGCTATTTAAAATAACTGCTTGTCATAATTATACCATTTAAATGTTTTGGGGAAACAACTTTCATTTCACAAATTATGGACAGAAATAGCATTAGTACAAAGTTTGCTAAGTTCAATATGAAATAATCACAATAAAAGAAAACAGCGGTCAATGCTGTCTTCCAAAACATTAATACTTTGATTCTACAGAAAACAATTCTAATCAATATACACGTATTTACATCGTTAACACAGTAGATTCAACAAAAGAAGAAATAGCTTTATTTGAGAGGCCAAATAGTTTTGTCAGAGAGCCTTATGTGGCCCCAAGGGCACCGTTTGCCCACTGCTGGTCTATAACTTGTAGCCTAGTCCAGATCTGCTGATGTGGCAAAAGAGCGTCATGGCGAAACACATTCCCAAAACCTGTCACAGACAAAAAAAGAACAAAATCTGGACTGTAAAATGTGACAGAAATCCTCTTGTCTGACATTTGGTTAGTGTGGGCATGTTCTACAGCTTGAAAAATTAGCTGTTTCCGCTATTTATTTAAACCTGCAAATCCTCACGACTGAGCAAAGGTAGTGCAAAACAAATTCACGGAATGCTGCACTCATCATAAGTTTCAAGGAGCCATTTTGCACAGTCTTCTTTTTTCTGATCACCAGATGAAGGCAACTTCTTATTATTACTAACTTATCTTGGAAAAGTTGGTTGTAAGTGTACAAAATGCACTGCCTAGAGAGGGTTTGAACAAACAGTGTGCTCTCTGTCACCAAACTTTTCATCACATTGATATATTTAATTATTTCTCTTGTGTGAGGACTGTTTGTTACTTTTTTAATTAATGGTACTATAACATTTGATTGGAGAGTAAGCACCACCCACCTAATGCTTTCCCAAATGTCAAGTGGTTACTAAATAAATAGTTGTGTCATAAATACTATAACCAGTCATAGCTTACCTCGATGATGCAGAGCACAATGACAGAAATCCCAGTGGTTAGGAAATTTTCCTCAAACAAAGTTTTTATTGTTATTAAACAACCCTGCAAACAGAGAGTATAGATTTGAGCTGATCTGTGATCAACAATCAAATGTAGTCAGTATAATATAATTATGACCAATGACCTCACACCTATGCAGTACATCAGAACTAGTCTTAATCTGTTCTGCACAGTTATGCTGCATCTACCTTTTTCTTGTATGGGGGCTCTGGGATGTCACATTTGTTCTCACAGCAAGATTTTGGCACTTTGTCTCCCCAGTCTGTCACGTTGTCCACTCCACAGCAGTCGAGCTGAAAGAAATCATTGAGAGAAGAAAACTCTATCTTTGCTCTCAGATAATTGTCACAGTAGATCCACACTCTATGGTAATGATGTCGCATGATGTGAGCTGTCAGTGTGTCTCCGCTCTAACACACTCACCTGGTTCTGGACCAGATCCCACTCATGCAGTATTGTTGAATTTCCAATCTTTTCTTTGGCTTTTTCCAAACCCTTGACAAGATCATCTTTCACCAGTAAATCAATCTAAACAGTAAAGTTGGGTTTACAGATTAAACAGTGTCCATATGTGTTTTACGGAGCAACAGCGTACGAACTGATGAATGCAACCCCACCTTTTCATCATATATGAGTAATAAGCATGCAGCAGTCAGCTCCACCAACATCAGAAGGAACAGCAGCAGGAAATACTGTGTAAAGTCAAGTCAAAACACTGGCTCTTTCACGTGCAATAAAACATATACAGTCTCATGTTATATCGACAGAAATTAAAAGAAAATTCTGGGGAATTACAACTTGCTTTTAATTTTCTAAAATATTCTATATGTATTTACCAGTGGTATTAATATCTGAGAAACTGGTGATAAAAAAACTTAGTTGGAATCATGTTCACATGCTCTCTGGGACTTGGGGAAACAATGAAGACCCAGGTTCTAATGTTCTAAATGATCCCTTAATTCATTCATTCTTATAGCATTATGTTCATCTAGTCCTGCACATCTGTATTTACAGACCCCATGATGTTGTTACTCTGGGGAATCTACAAAACCCATTGTAAACTTCAGTCATTATTGATACTACACTTTGCAGCAAAAGTCGACGTACCCATGGATGGGTAATTTTTGAGGCTGTGTGTGTGTGTGTGTGTGTGTGTGTGTGCGTGTGTGTGGCTACCATCAGGAGGAAACAACGGTTCTCCTTCAGAGCACCCAGGAAGCCGAGGAAGGACACACAGGTGATGATGATGCCGCTGATCAGCAGCATGTTGGCTATGTTGATGCTGGCCAAAGTAGGGGTGAGTGCTGCCAGCCTGACGTTCATCATCATGTATATGCCAAAGCCCAGCACCACCACACCGCACATCTGCCAGCAGAGAAGGTGCACCACAGACAGGCTCCTGATTATTTAATGATTTATTTAATGATTTAATAAGCAGCACCACTAGAGGAGCTACTGATTCAGTGCCTTGCTCAGTGGTTCAGTTAGTTCCAGTAACAGATAGTAGTACATTTATTGAATAATTTTACTTCTCTATTATACAGAGACAAATATTTTAACTATTGCTATTATTTATATATTTAAAAAATTATATGAGCGCATACATTACAAATACATAGATACACATAAATTGACACAGCAATTTACTTATCCAGCCATATAATATTTACATAGAAATATAGCACTGATATGATTCATTGTTCTTCTTTCTGCATTAAATTACTTTTGATACTTGGATACTATCATATAATAATTTCTCTTACATGCAGAACCCATGGTTGATAAATTTGGAAACTAACAACACGCTCCACAATAATCTGTGAATGTGATGGTGCTTGGTTGAGAGGTACGTACAAAACAAAGAAGGTTGGCGACACACATGGTGTACTTTAAACATCTGAGGCAGCCTTGAGCCATGGTGTGACGCTACTAATCAGACCCTGCAAAAAAGAATGTTAGCATTTTTCATATCCCAAATAATAAGAACAGAAGTCAAATTGTGTGTGTGTGTGTGTGTGTGTGTGTGTGTGTGTGTGTGTGTGGGTGTGTGTGTGTGTGTGTGTGTGTGTGAGTGAACAGATCTTCATGGTCACACTGCAGAAGCAAGTGATGCTGACACTGCTCACTTCCTGTGCTACCTCTCAGTTTACAGGAAACAAGTGCGTTTCAAATACATTCTATATTTGTTATAGCTAGTATGCTGTTGATGACATCACAGGGGTGTGGGCTACTGTGGACGTGTGGTGACTTCCCCAAAATATAACATGAACAATAACTAATCACCAAAGGGTGGAGATGAGTATCATAACCATTAACATTAATTGTTGGTTGGTGATCTTTGGTAAAAGGAAGATTAGTCAAGAAAAATCAAAATTATACAAAATAATGCTGTCATTAGTTTTTTTTTCCAAGTATCTAAAGCTACGTAACTATAGCCGTATGATGATGATTTAGGTTGTCACCACATTGTCATATAATAAAGAATCAGTAAACAGTAAGCATCAGTACAACAACTCTTAAACAGTTTAAAAAGTTTAAATATAAAGAAGAGATAGATAAAGCAGAGGACACCTACCCGCTTGGAGAGCTATGCTGTTTGTCGATGTCTTCAGACTTGTATTCTGCTGCTCACACTTCCCCTTCTCATACTGCTGCTTCTCATGGGGCTTTCGGCAGTCCTTCTCACTTCCTGTTTCTCAATATTAGTAACACGGAAAATCTATGACTGGCAATGTGCAATGGAGGACGAACCAAAATAAGAGCACCAAAGAAAAAAGACGCATATCTGTGGGACACTGCATATATTTATATATATGCAGCTTGTTCAAAATGCTGCTGCACGTGTATTGACCAGAACCAATAGAAGAGAACATATCTCCCCCATATTAGCTTCACTACACTGGCTCCCTGTGAAATTTAGAATCGAATTCAAAATCATTCTACTCACATACAAAGCTCTAAATGGTATGGCACCAACATACCTACAAAATTTAATAATCCCATATCATCCTACCAGAGCACTCCGCTCTCAGAACGCAGGTTTACTCACAATCCCAAAAATCCATAGGAGCAGACTAGGAGCCAGAGCCTTCAGCTATCAGGCTCCTCTGCTGTGGAATCATCTCCCAGCTTCAGTCAAGGAGGCGGACACCCTCACAGTATTTAAGAGCAGACT
>JAFBJQ010002477.1:14686-116026 GCA_016785345.1 Trinectes maculatus | reverse complement strand
TTTTTTTGGCAGTTTTTCCTTGCCCTTGTTGAGGGTGTAGGTCAGAGGATGTCATACCCTGTACTCTTTGTTAAAGCCCTATGAGGCAAATTGCAATTTGTGAATATGGGCTATACAAATAAAATTTGATTGATTGATTGATATTTAGACAGGATGGGCAATCAGGAATACAATGGGTGTTAAAACAGGGGGAAAGCAACACACAAGAGTTGAAAAAAGTTTTTAAAATAATATGCTTAAGAAGTGGCCTCCATTGTGTCACTCATGAAGTCTGAGTACTGGAGGAAGGCAGTGCTAAAGGTTCTTTGTAGCAATGAACTGGGTGCTGCAAACAAGTATTCCAACCATACTTTAACATAATAGACCTAACCATAACTTATCCACGAAATATTAGAGTAATGACTCTAATTTGAATTATGGTAGTCCTGATTGATTTGATGGTGTTTCAGTCTCAGTTGATTGTTTGTACTTATTTATTTATTTATTCAGTATTTGCTCAGTGTAGCGACACGGCCTGGCCTGGCAGGCTGATTGGCTTGGAGTGTCATAGCAGTGTAAACAATGTTAAAATGTAATGGGCAAATCAAAGAGATAAGGATTATCAGGAGATAAATAGTGGAGACAGATATACCCAGCTTGACTAGCCCATGAGTATAAGCAGCCTGGAAGTGTGTTACAGTTACATTAGGGTGAGTAGTAGATTTCATCACAGCACAATTAAAGTTCTGGCTATGTCCTTTTTTTAAACTTTATTGCTACTTCCTGAGGTTTTTACAGCTGTAAACCATGTCAGTTCCTTTAATCAGCTTCTGAGCACACTCCCTGCAGGGCACTTGGTTCAGTTTCATGACGTCATGATAGATCCGTTGAAATCATGATGAGCCACATCATTGTTTTACTCTATATAGTAATGAACTCATCCAGTGGACTCACCAGTCAAAACTAAACAAATATTCTCTGTTTCATTTAACGTTGAATTAACACAATTTTACATCTCTGTGGTAGAAAGGAAAATAGTATTCACGTGATCATTATAGCATTTTTTGTAAACTCTTGGATAATATAAACTAAAGTCGGACACCACCTGACTGCTGATTGGTCACATGGCATGACGTCACTACTTTCCACACTCGGGGAACTTCTCGTCGGGCTGACTTCCATGTGAGTTTTGTTGACATTGGTTGTTTCTGTGTCTAGTTAGTATCAAACAAACATGAATTTGGCTTTGGACATTTAGTTCACCCACTGAGTCGCTGCTCACTATATGAATTGTCTGCTGTTGACTGCTCACGCTGTGTGAGACTGCTCTGTCATATAGTTTGCTAGCTAGCAAACCGTTAGCTTCGTTAGCCTAGTAACGTTGGTTAAGAATTGCTCTGTTTAGCGACGTGTATGGGTTTAATTTTGTTCCTGCGGTGAACACGTATTAATCTGTCTTCTAGCTACTGCACCAGCACGGTGATGTCATTCACAGCTGGTGGCCATGGCTTTGAAATCGAGGACCCGCTGTCTACAAGTGTTCGACACGGAGCAGAGTGCTGACACGGTGGAGTGGTGTCCTGTTTCACCGTACCACAACGTCCTGGTTTGCGGGACGTATCAGCTGCAGAAAGGGGTGAGATGACGTACGAAGTGTTCAGCCTCTGCAGCTGCATCCATTACCTGATATCCAGACAAACGATAATCATGATCATAATCAACCTGGATGGAGTCATTTCCCATCTACATTACAGTTAAAAAAATAGGTTTGCTTTCTTCTGTAAATAAGTAAACGCATTGATATTACTTTAGACAACTTCCATCCACTTCAAACCCGGAGGTTGTTACTGTTTTATAAAATGATGAGGAAATTGCTTATGTAAGGCACTTGTGTATTTATCCTGTAGGAAAGGGTGGAGGATGCCACGCCGACCCGGACTGGTCGTTTGTACCTTTTTGACTTTCAGCAAGATGGATCGATAAATCGACCTCTCACGGAGCTGCAGCGCATGGACACATCAGCCATTTTAGATTTGAAATGGTAAGAAATCAGGCTCAATTGATGAGGCTGTTGTTGCTGTTTGCTTCCTTCAAGTTGACTCTTAAGCATGTTCTCAGGTGCCATGTGCCCTTGTCAGAGAAGCCGGTGCTTGGAGCGGCAGCTGCCACAGGAGAACTGCAGCTCTACACACTGTCAGACAATCAGGTGAGAAGTTTGACTTCAGAAGAATCACAGCCACTAATGTTTTATACTTTTGTGCATCCAGCTGATGTTAGCTCACAGAGTCACCATGCTCAGGTTTGAATAGTGTACATATAGGTCAGTTTCTAAGATACATCCCCTGGTTCCTTCTGCAGTAAGTGTGCAATTGTCTTGCTAACACAAAACATCATTTTATGCACACATGTTTAAAATATATATTTAATTTATTTAATTATTGTATTATAATTCATCTAATATATACCAGATTTGCAAAGTTTTTCTTAGGCCAAATGTGACATGTGAATCCAAAATAAATGTGTTGTGTTGTAGTTGACATGACAGTAATGCACCAGTAAAAATTTACTTTAACTTTACTAGCTAGTGAATCAAATTTGTTTCTTGGGAAGTAAATAAATACACAAGTGAAACACCATATATAATTTGATTTATAGGATTTTCGGTCAGTGAAAGGCTAAATACTTGGATAGTTGCCCGGCCATTTAAATTGATAAGGTTCATCTTTGAAGTGCAGGATGAGGATGACAGTTAGACTTGGTGTGACTGTTGTGGTTGTCTGCACTTACGAATGTGTATCCAGTAGGAAGGCAGACATAGTCTGCATACTCTGAGCAGTTTGGAGGTGGGTGCAGATCGGCTAGCACTGTCATTAGACTGGTCCACTGGAAGATTGGGCAGGTGAGAGATTTTTGCCACAGATACAGTTTACCATCAACAAACATTGTAGAGTAGTCATGTTAAGCATCCCCCTGTTTTGTGTCAGCAGTGACAATGATGTGCGGTTGGTGTGCAGTGACTCTGCAGGGTGTGTTAGTCTGCTCTCTCTGGCTGAAGGCACTTTGACAGCTCTGACACAGTGGAAAGCCCATGACTTTGAGGCCTGGATATCAGCCTTCTCATACTGGGATACACAGTTAGTTTACACAGGTAACACACCATTACAACTGTAATCTGTCACCTCTCCCACCTCTTTTCTCTCTGTAACTAGTCAATGTTTAAATGAGTTCATCATTTTTGCATGCTGCACATGGCTTTACTTTGTTTTTGTCCATTAGGTGGAGATGACTGCAAACTAAAAAGCTGGGATCTCAGGATGGGCACCTCCTGCCCCACTTTGACTAGTAAGAGGTGAGTACAGATGCATTAATGTTGGACTTTACATTTACACCAAATACAATGACAATTTCTGTCTTGTTTTCTTACAGGCATTCAATGGGAGTGTGCAGTATTCACAGCCACCCACATCGGGAGCACATCTTGGCTACAGGCAGGTAAATATCCCACTGAACTATGTAATGTAACTTTGCACTTGCAAACTTTGCACTGTCGATCTATTCAGTACTAGTCAGTATTGCTGCTTCTGCTGTTTTACAACCCAGCTTGTACTTTCAGTCATGTTTTTGAGTCCTTTGGTTTTGGCTTCTCTTCCTGCAGCTATGATGAACAGGTTTTTCTGTGGGATGGCAGGAACATGCGGCAGCCTCTTAGTGAGAGTGCCATGGGTGGTGGAGTGTGGAGGCTGAAATGGCATCCAACCCATCCAGACCTGCTGCTGGCAGCCTGCATGCATAACGACTTCCATATTCTTCACTGCCAGCAAGCCCTTGGTGAGTATGAACGATAGATGAAGAGGGATGTATGTCCTCTGGATTCTTAATATGAACCAATAAAATTGATAATGGCTTTCTTGACAATTATTGGAACTCTAGCCAGTGACTTATGATTATCTGCTTGAGATGTTGTACTGATGGTCCTTTGTCAACATTGCTGTACATATTTGATAGAACCAGTTCAGTTAGTTCTAATTAGCAAATGTTGCTGAACTACAGATGAATCCGATTTCTGATTTTATCTGAATTTAAGTTTTGCCCTGTAGAACTGTCCTTTTAAAACTCCTGATGTTAGTTGTAATTGTCTTGTCTATAACATTTCTTGACATACAGTATATGTTTTATTACTGTCTTTGAAGCACTTGGTTTCATTATTTTAGTTCAGCTTGAACCATATTAGGCACTGACTGAAAACAATGTGTTTCTATAATTGACTGTTTCTGCTTTCAATTAATGTTGTGTCTCTGTTACTGTCATTTTCCTGTCACTGTGCAGAGAGCAGTGGAGGTGCTTGTCCTGTTGTAGCCTCCTACATCCTCCACAACTCACTAGCATATGGAGCTGACTGGTGCCGACTGTCTCTGGAGAGACCTCCTCCCTGCTCCTCTCCTGCTGCAGAACCAGAGGAACGCCTCACAGAGAGCAGAGGACACCTGAGGATTCAGTATGAATCTCCTACTGCCAGCTTTGACACCTCCCTAGAGGATGATACCGGACAATACATCCCCGAGCGCTCTGCACCACTGTCTTCTACGACTTCTGCAACTGCAGACACTGCTCTCAGCCCAGATCATGATACCCCCATATTCTCCTCTCTGCTTGCAAGCTGCTCATTCTATGACCATATGCTTCATGTTTGGCGCTGGGACTGGACTCCAGTTGAGGCTCTACAGGAATCAGCGCAACACTGACCACACTGGAGCACAGGCTGCTATGATGACACCACACCAACATCTTCTGTCAAGTTATTAAAAAACAAAAACAAAGGATCCCTTCACATTACAGTACCTTACCACAGAATGTTAAATAGAAATATTTTCATTATTATGTTACTTTTTATAAATATATATTTTAACTAAATCTGTATAGCCTTATACGGTTTTCCGGTAATAGTAACCTCAATACAACCATCCCATTGCCCTTTTATTACAGCTGTCTAATTATGCATTTTGTGATTTTTGTTAAGGACAATTTCAGGTATTCTTAAAACACCTGGCTTGAAAACCAGCTTCAAATTTGGGACCCATGCAGTATGAGAATGCTTTTGAAGAAATCATTGAGCCTCAAACTCTTATTTGCAGTTTTTTTTAATTAAAATGTGTGTGAGTGCAGTCATTTCCATGCAACATTTTATTGCGAACCCAGATGTTCTCTGACAACCACAAGAGAATATTTTTTGTCTCCAATGAATCCCAACTCTGCACATAACATTGAGTGCATCTTTACCGTACATAGTTCTTGGGATAAAGCTTAAAGAGTTTGTGTTCCTGTGTGGGTTCAAATCCATATTTCTCAAGCTGATTTTTGCTGAAAGTGCCATCTTCAAAGTCTTTCTTTATCCTGGGGGCCACCACCTCGGCAAACAGACTCTGTGCTGTCAGTGGAGGCTCTGTGCCTTTGGGACATCGATATGAAACGTAGGGTTTGAGTTTGAATCCCTCCAAGTTCGGTACCACAAATTCGGGAACCATAGCTCTTATGGTCAGAAACTTTCTGCTGGAGAGCCTTAGTCCAGTGGGCCTCGCACCCCTGCCTTTATTGTGAGTATTCGAACCTCGCTTGCTGGTGAACTCGGACAACCTGTCCGCTCCTCTTACCAATCCTCTCATCAGAGTAGACAACACACCCATGGTACCGCGTTTACTCCCGACACAGAAAACCTGTGGAGAAAATTAGTGTTTTATACTCTACTGAAGACAGCACTGTGTTCTTAGAACGTTAGCTGTATCTCAAATTAAGTTGTAATGCATGTGTGTAAAATAAGAGTTAGCGTGTTGCCTTCAAGTTGCTTCCAGGTTTTGGTTGCTGCTAGCTAGCTAGCTAACGACATCTTAAAAGCCAGATAATACCGCGTTATCTCCTGGAAAATTACTTATGCATTAAACAGAAATACTAACTAGCGTTAAATAAGTTGTAATTTACACTCTCCTTAATTTTCATTACTAACAAATACAGTACTCGACTCGTCTCACCTTGACAACGCTGACAGTCCAGCGCACGCAGCGTCTGTGACAGTCCAATGAAATGTGCAGCGATTGGCCGACGCGCAATCCCCATCCACCAATCAAAATCCGCTGTACTTGAATTCCCCTTCAATGGCTGGGATTTGTGAGGTACACCGGGGTCACCTAGACAACAGAGGACTTTGCCTTCAAAATAAGATCTAAAAAAATACACGCGAAAGAAAAAGACATACAGGATCTTTGTTGACATTATTCTGAACCATTAATGTGATGCGCGGCATTATAAAAATTCAAACATGGCTCTTTAAATACCATCTATTTTTGCATCATATCAGGGCCGTTTAAACGTTTTACTTTTGTAAGTAGTGACCGGAAATTTAGGTTGGTTTTACCTCGCTGGCTTGCCAAATATTGAGGCATGTAAACACAAATATTTTGAAACAAGAAAGGTAAGTGGGCAACGCGTTTGGTCCGTTTGTCTGAAAACGCTTTGCTTAAGCAGAGTTTGTTAATTTATGTTCGTTGTAGACTCTGTCAATGCAAACCAGTCCGTGGTGTGTTTTGAAAGCATTAGCTTGTCCCGTTGTGTAGCGGCGGCTTGTAACCTCAGCAGCGGTGTAGCGGTCAGCGTGAGCACTGCAGCGATATACAACACGGATAAAGTTAATGCTGGTGGAGTCCACCGTGAAATGTTGTCTCGCTGTTTATTATTGTTTTGTTAGTCATGTGAATGTCACAGTTCGGTTCTGTAAGTGTAACTTGCAGGGCCGCGGTGGGGGGAGTCCGGTTACAAACACTGAGACTGTAGGTGCACTTTAACCCACTAACCCTCTGCTGTGTGACCCGGGTGTATGGTCATAGTAAGAACCCAGAGGCATTAATGTTACCACAAAGGTGCTAGTCCTGAGCTATTATTAATATATAACCACAGCAGCTAATTAGAAATTCATTCACAGTAGCATTAAACTATCACTCCTCTTGGGTTTAAAATGCAGTGCTCCCATGCAGTGCTTCCAATCTATAGCTTTAAGTGACTGCACTTTTACTGCCTTGTCTTTTAGTGATTTTAGAAAAGCATGGAGGACAACAGTGAAGAGGAGAGCTGCAGTATATACCCAGTAAGTCCTTGGCTCCATTGTTTGAAGACAAAGTTCCATGTCCTTGTCTTTTGCAACAAGATTGTAACACTAAAGAGAGAGAGATAATAAAGTTCTGTTTGTCAAATAATCACTGCTCCCAGTCATTGTTTATGTGCTCTGAATTCACTTTTACTTTAAAACACTTTGTGTCAAAACAGCCTTCTTTGAGTTGACGTCATTCCCTCAGTGTGGTTTCTCCACTTGACGTTTCAGAACCCGGTTCTACTCGGCAGTGAGATAAAGGCTAAGATGCAGCTGTTTGTGGAGGAAAGGACAGAAGTCACAATGGTATCTGCTGAAACTTCATTTCTGATGACAGTTATTTGACTGAATCATGCAAATGTTTTGTCATTGTTGTAAGGAAATGAGTTAATATTTGTGTTCATTTTAGTGTTTCATTTTTGTATTGGCAGTTGGCAAACAACTTTAAGGTGCGTTATTGCCAACTTCTGAGTTCCACTGCAGCATTTATCTGTCGTTAGGTAGACCAAACGTTTAGGCAAACAACCTTCCACCACTTATGTATATCAAATTGTGTTTGCTTTTCTTTACTTTTTTTCATCATTCTTAGGTAAAAGGACTGTAGTTGATAAGTATGTTTTGAATTATGTGACTGTTTCCCCTCCAGTGGACAGCTGTGCTGATTGGATCTGTGGCTATCATATCATTTGTTGGAATGGTTGTGTTCCTTCTTTACAGACGCTACAAACATTCAAGTTAGTGCCCTGTCCACTGCATTTAAAAATCTCCAAGAATACACTTTTTATATATATTATAATTAATTATCATTGCAGTATGATATGATACTGGTACCAATTTATTTTACAGTGATAGCACAGGGAGTAAATATGTTTTGAATAATATGTTCACACAAAACAAAAAGAAAGTAGTTTATTTACCGGTATGTATTTAAAAGCAACAGTATACATCTCAAACATAAATGTCACCACTGTACCAGATTATAGCCACAAGCTAATTTGGCTGGTCCTGAAAGTTAATTTTTAAGTTAAGTTAATCAGAGCATATTAATAAAATGAGAAGCATCGCCTGAGGTGGTGTTACAGAGGATGTCTGGTGTGTTTCAGAGGAGGAGGCTGGCGTTCCTCATTATCGCTTCAGAAAAAGAGACAAGGTGATGTTCTACGGACGAAAGATCATGAGAAAGGTCAGTGTCGCCTTTAACGCACTTACACACAGTGTTTTCTATAGACATAACCTGTTAAATGTTTTAGTGCCCGTCAGTAACAGTAACAGAATAAAAGTTGTATTCTGATTTCCATCTGTATGGCTTATCTCGGTTGAAAATATGTCAAACCCAGAAATGCCTTTATTTTCTTGCTGTTTCAGGTTCAGACGTTGTCCTCAGCTCCTGCCTCTAATTCAAACTCGGCTCCTAGACAGAGAGTTAGGAAGAGGACCAAAGTCCTGTCAATTGCTCGCAAGTGAGTCAAAGCAAACAATGTAAAGATAACAAAGAAAGGTCTAATGAGGCTGATTCTGTTGATTTAATTTATAGCCCAAATGTTTGGAGCTGCTGCTCTTGTTTCAAAACAGGACTTGTAGACAAAGGTTGAAATGAATTTTTGTGTTAGGATTCTGCGTATTCGGAGGGAGCCCCCCACCCTGCAGCCCAAGGAGCCCCCTCCCTGTCTGTTGGAGGCTGACCTGACTGAGTTTGATGTGCAGAATTCCCATCTTCCCTCTGAGGTGCTGTACATGTTGAAAAATGTCAGGTAAGTACACGTTTGTACAGTAAAATCAATTATTATGGTTCACTTCTAGTTTGCTTTCTATTGTGGACCTGCCTAAGTTTAGTGCGGATGGTTAAGATTCAGTCAAGTATAAGGGTGGATGGGCAGTTCCTGTTTATTAACACACATTATTATTTATGTAAATTAGTCTAGTGCTTTTACATGATTTCCCTATTATTATTACTATTAATGAAAATTCTTCGTCAAACTCCAATGTCGCCTCAGAGAGGATGACTGAATGTAGCAGATTTTTTTTATCTTGGGAATTGCAAAACTTCCATAGTTGATAATGTTATTAAATTAAATTATGATAATTGGTGATATTACTTACATTTATTAAAACATGGAAATATATGTTTTAACAAGGGTGCTCGGCCATTTCGAGAAGCCGCTTTTCCTGGAGCTGTGTCGTCACATGGTGCTGATTCAGCTTCACCAGGGAGAAGGACTCTTCCGGCCAGGTGACATTGATGACAGCATATATGTGGTTCAAGATGGCCGTCTGGAGCTGTGCATCCACGAGAGCGTAAGAGCATGTGGCTGCAACACCCACAGCTTTAGAAAATCACAAAGAGGCTCACAGTCAGTGGATTGGTTCTCAGATGTTTGCTACTTTTTGTTTGTATCTGTGATCACACACAAAAAAAATCAGCGTGTGTGTGCCCTTATACAGTGTAATTGATTTCTGCCTACAGGATGGCACAGATGCAGTGGTGAAGGAAGTTTTAACAGGAGACAGTGTTCACAGTCTGCTCAGTATCCTGGATATCATCACTGTACGTCTGAAGTATTATTGGTCTTTCATCAGCCCTTCTCTCCTCCTGCTGTTTATCTGTGTGTAGGCATGTTTGACATTTATAGTTTGTTTTTACCAGTAAAAGTACATGTATCCCGTAAAACCATAGTTATTTATCCTTATCATATTGTTTTGTCTCAGCCTTTAGTATTGTTTGTTTTGTTTATTCACATCACAATCATAAATCAATTTTACTAAGGTCTTGTGTAGGTTACAGGGGATAACGTGTCTATATGATGTATTTCAGGGCTATCCAGCACCTTACAAGACAGTGTCAGCCAGAGCTGCAGTTCCCTCCACTGTCCTGCGTCTTCCAGCTGCAGCATTCCAGTCAGTCTTTGAGAAGTATCCTGAAACTCTGGTTCGAGTCATTCAGGTAAATTGTTTGATAACAAATAGAAATGAGCTATGGGCATTGGAAGTTCCTTCTTCTTTGCGCAGCATAATCATAGAGTATTTGTTTATTTCCCATAGTTTTTCCGTTCCTTTTTTTTGACCATTTAACTCTTCACATTATCCTTTTGTTCTCTGTAGATAATCATGGTGCGTCTTCAGAGAGTGACCTTTCTTGCCTTACACAACTACCTTGGCCTGACCACTGAGCTCTTTAACCCGGTAATGTGTTTTCACTTTGCCTACCTGTGCATTAGAGTGTAAGGTTTGACCTGTGTGTATTGCTGGAGTAATCCACCGCACACACATCTTGCTGCTTTCTGCGCTTTAATAAGCAGGATTGCCTGCTCCATGTGGAGGAGCAGGTGTGAACCATGCTCTGGTTGATCTCCTTCCACTCCTATGTATTTAAGTTCCATATTGAGTCAAGAAGGCTTTATATATGAAAAGATGTGTAGTTTTGTTGTTAATATTGGTCGATTTGTGTGTTACAGGAGAGCCAAGCTATCTCGCTAGTGTCAGTGGCCCATGTTCTGAGTGAAAGTCAGTCACACAGAGGCCTCCGCAGGCAGCCTTCCCACTCTGATGATCTGGGCTCTGAAAAAGGTCGGGGAAAAAAACAGTATTCTCATAACACTGTCAGTGTCAGTTTGCAGTGATGTCTGTCTAGAAACTTTTGTCTGAAGTTCCATTCTGCTCTCTTCATGCATGCTGGAACAGAAAAGCCCAGCCTCTCTGACATGTCCTCATCAAAATACAAGAACTCCCGTTCTCATTCCACCCCAGTAGCTGTTACAGGTACAGTGTATACACACATGTATGTTGGCTTTATTAATATACAGTATTTTATATTTTTATGTTTTTGTTTCTTAAATTAAAATACCATTGATTGTATTATATCAGCTCTGCATTCTGTTCATTCATCTAAGTAGATACAAACTTCTGATGCATTGGGATTAATGCCACTGCTACTGTATTGAAAACTTATCATCAGTTCATGTAACATTAACAAATGCTACATCCTTGAAGATACATTAGCCAAGAGACTTGCATTTTGTCTGTATGCATTGTTGCTGCTGCTACTGATGTTTTTTGCATGTCATGCAGGTGAAATGGCAGTCAGCCTCAACAGAGTTTATGAACAGAATAGAAATGCCAAAGACGAGACGGTGTCGCCTAGTCCTGTGAAGGTCTCTGTTTTTTCCTTCTTGCACCTTCAGAAGTTTAGTAGTTCAAATCCTAACATGTTGGATATTAAATATTAATCACACTGGAGGAACTGATTGTGCTAAGAGCTGCAGACAGCCATTGTCTTTTGTGGTTAGTGCTTGCTTGTATTCTTTACATTTTTTTCTGTCTCTCTGTCCACTAAGTCTATTCTGAAGAAGAGCGTCACAGTGCAAGACACTCCATCTGCTGTTTACCAATATAGTGATGCTGGAGGAGGACATGTCCACCACAATAAAGTCAATGCCATTTTCCAAGCTGCCAAAAAGGATCTGCTGCAGGTCATCCAGATTCAGGTAGCTTCAGTCCAAACCACATGTTGACCATCAAGGGTTAAATTAAAGCTAATGGAAATATCTAATTTCAAGGAAATGCCACAGATACCACAAATATGTGATTATGATGATTATAAACGTGTAATTTAATGTCATTAGGACCACACTCTGCTGGAAGGGAGGGTAACTCTTCGACAGGTCAAAGCTGGCACTGTTGTGGCCCATCAGGGAGACCAGGTCAGTCTGTCCGGTGAACTTTGACTGAAACTTATATTATACTTATATAAAACAATATTTTGCTTTGACTGGTACAGACAGGTCATCACAGCAACAAATGCATCTGTATCACTGAACAAACTACAGTCAACTTTCGCAAACCAGAAACAAAAACTAATTATGAAATTGCATGTAGTAGGTTTTCTTTTACAACTAAATTGTGTACTATTATCTTATGTTCAAATGACTTAGACTGAAAACACTAGAAAACAAATAAGGTACAGAATTGTAGATATATAAAATATATACATATAATTTGTGAAACACTGTTATTTTTCCACTGACAATTGGGGAACTGGAACCTGAGTGATGCTTTGTTACTGTACTTCTGCACTTGACATGGACTGGCCATTGGAAATGGATTGGATTGTGAGGTGGCATTCCAGAGTTGTAATCAGATAGTTGTACCTTTAATATTAGTTCTCTGCATCACTTACAGGATGTGAGTGTGGCCTTTGTTGTCTCGGGTTTGCTGCATGTTTACCAGCGTATGATTGACCGCGAGGACGAGACCGTTCTGTTTGTCACCCGCCCGGGCGAGATGGTTGGTCACCTGGCTGTTCTCACCGGTGAGCCCCTCATCTTCACCGTACGAGCTCACAGAGACTGCACCTTCCTCTCCATATCCAAGGCTCACTTCTATGAGTAAGACCACGCTCAGGCGGTGATCATTTAGTCAATTCTTTAGAGAATCAGACACATGCAAAACATCTGGGTTTTCAACTTTGCAGGATAATGCGTGAGGAGCCATGGGTGGTCTTGAATGTCGCTCACACTGTGGTGAAGAGAGTGTCACCATTTGTCAGACAGATTGACTTTGCCCTGGACTGGATGGCTGTGGAGGCTGGTCGTGCTGTATACAGGTATCTATCTCTTCCTTCTGTCTTTCTGAAATAGCCAATTCATTACTAATTGAATGGGTATTGCAATTTAATTTGATGTTTGTTGTTTAGTTACTACTTACAATAAATGTCCTCAATGAAGAAAATGACCTATTATTTTTAGACAAGGAGACAAGTCAGATAGCACCTTCATCGTCCTCAGTGGCCGACTGCGCTCTGTCATAGCAAAGGATGATGGGAAAAAGGAGCTGGCTGGAGAGTATGGCCGTGGGGACTTAATTGGCGTGGTGAGTGGTCATAAAATGTTTAAATCCTATGTGGGTTTGAAAAGTAATTTTGTTTTGTGTTTTGTAAATGAAAACTGAACACAGCATTTTTAAAAATATGGAATAAAGACGCTTCTTTTCGGCACAACAAATGACAATCTGACACCTCTTGTGTGGATTGAGCAGGTTGAGGCCCTGACACACATGAACAGAGTGACCGCTGTTCATGCTGTCAGAGATTCCGAGCTGGCCAAGTTACCTGAAGGAGCTCTGAACTCCATTAAGAGAAGGTATCCTCAGGTTGTCACAAGGCTGATTCATCTGCTGGGACAAAAGATCCTAGGCAACATGCAGCAGATCAACGGACCTCTTGCTGGTAAATACTGTATAAAACTGTACATGCAATATGTATTGACAGAAACATGCATATATAGTATATTATATTGCATATATGTGCTGTCTGAAACACGCTTTGCCCTGCAGCTCGTAGTCTGGCGCTCAACACCCCCACCAGTAAGTGGGATGCTGGGAATCCAGCCTCCAACCTGTCCACTGTTGCCATACTGCCTGTGTCTGAGGAGGTTCCTCTCACTTCCTTCACTCTGGAGCTGCAGCATGCGCTCAGTGGCATTGGTACACACACACACACACACACACACACAATTGTTCCAACAGCGGTAGCACGTAACAAACAACAAACTGCTGAATTTGGACAATAAAAGACCTTTGTTCAAAATAAAGGAAAATAAAAAGCTCTGATTTTCTGATTCCTGAAGGTCCCACTCAACTACTGACCAGTGATATCATCAAACAGCGGCTTGGCTCTGCTGCTTTGGACAGGTAGGCATTTTGCTGTAAATACTGGTGATAACAAAGGACTATGGGGCTATGTGTATAGAAATGAAGTTCATGTGGAGCAAACTGACCGGTGTTTATACATATGTCTCCTTCTAAAGTGTCCATGAGTACCGTCTGTCTAGTTGGCTCGGGCAGCAGGAAGATATCCATCGCATTGTTCTCTACCAGTCTGACTCAGGCCTCACGCCTTGGACCCAGCGTTGCATCCGTCAGGCTGACTGCATCATCATTGTGGGACTGGGTGAGCAGGAGCCCACTGTGGGCGAGGTGAGTATAAACATTATTATACCAATATGCATAGATGTTTCTCCCCTGAAAGGCAAGACAAGTAACAAACTTTGTGACGCTGTTTTTACTTGATTTCCATTTGTTTCAGTTGTAATGAAGCTGCTAAAGGTTTTGATGATGGAAAAAAACATTTTAAATCATTCATTGTTTATTCATATAGTTGTGTTTTCTAGTTTGCAGTTTTCAACTGTATTCGTAGTTGCTTTGCTGCTGTAAACAATGTATTTTTTATCAGTTCAGTTGGGTGTTTGCTGCTGCTTGGTTTGGTGGGGCAAAATATGGCTAAATATTACTGTGTAGCTGTAATTATTTGTTGCCTGTAGTTTGCTGATGTAATAACTTGTACTTGTAATAAAGTTTTGAGTTCTAGTTTAGGTCAAGCAGGAAAAGAGCTGTTAATTGGCTTGTCTCATCATCAAACCCAGGCTCTGTCTCTCCGTGTGGGTCGACTTTACCACCACACACTGATCATAATAGAAGCATTAGTGAGGACTGTGAATGTCCAGAGGGTTGGTGTTCAGTTCCAGAGGAGCACAAAATCTAATTCATAAATTCTGCTGACTGTAACTATATTCATGTATTCATAGTGCTTTTTGACTTGTGGATCATAGTGATGAGCTCAGCAGAAGCTCTCTGTGTTTTTTCCTGTCTCTACGAGTAGTTAGAGCGAATGTTGGAGGGCAGCTCAGTCCGTGCCCAGAAGCAGCTTGTGTTGCTGCACAGGGAAGATGGCCCACCACCCAGAGGAACCGCAGAGTGGCTGAACATGCGCAGCTGGATCTCCAGGCACCATCACTTGTCCTGCCCCCGCAGGGTGTTCTCCAGGCGCAGTCTACCTAAGCTGGTATTATTTCTGAACTAACAGCTGTATCCCAGTCCGCAACTACATCATGTTTGCTCATGTTTGCTTTTGTTTGATTTTTAGAGAGAGTTGTACCAGCGTGTTTTTGAAAAATGTCCAGATCGTCATTCTGACTTCTCCCGATTGGCCAGGATCCTGACAGGAAATAGCATCGCCCTAGTCCTTGGTGGAGGGGGTGCCAGGTACTGTGAACACTTTACCCTGCAGGGTAACAAACACACACCCTGCAATCACAAGCTGAATCAGACACACTTTGGGAGGTATTTGGTGCTTTCACGTAATAGTTGTCAAGTTTTCAACAGTCAAATGTGAATATAGCTTCTTTATCTGCTATTCAAATTGTGATTTATTTTTGAAAAACAATGGTATTATATAATCTTAAATCCATGGACCTTTATTGATAATGTGAATAATTTTTACATCCTGATTGTTTCTACTTCTTTTTCTAACTGCTCTGGCTTGTCTTGGAGGTCTGACAAGGTAGGGACTGTATTCTCCTCAGTTGTGACCTCAGACACCTGGTCTGACAAATATCCATATCAGTTGGATTATTGTTTCATATACAGTATGCTTGTTGGTATAAAGTTACTACTGTATATATTTAGATGTGGCCTTCATCGTTTAAGTGACTTGTTGTGTCTTTGTAATTTTAAAGTCCTGTAATATATCTAAACTCCCATTGAGTCCTTGGGTACAATTGGGTACAAATCTCACTGATCATAAGAGATGATAAGTGGAGTGGAATGTGATTTATTGTAATGTAGTGCACGTAGTAATGTACGGTACCTATAAATTGTTTGTCAGCCGCCATAAATTAAAAAAAGATTTTTACCATATTTAAAACATCTTTAAAGAAACAGTTTCTTTTTGTGATTTGGCACAATCATATAGTCCATCAATCATCACTCTGCTTTCAGTTTTTTCAAAACAAGATATCAGCCTGAAAATACTAGAGTCACCGGCTTGCTCAAAATAGCACTTTGATTTTATATTTCTTTTGATGGCTCCCTTTTCAGGGGTTGCTCCCAGGTTGGCATCCTGCGCGCACTGAAGGAGGCAGGCATCCCCATCGACTTGGTGGGAGGCACGTCCATTGGGTCCTTCATGGGAGCGTTGTATGCTGAGGAGAAGAGTTACAGTCGCATGAGGGTCAGGGCTCGTGAATGGGCCATGGTGTGTTGACATCTTACATCATAAGAAATGTCTCTAGTTAAGTCTTATTATTGTCAGTCTTACAAAATGCTTGTATAACAAGCCTTTTCCTTTTAACATAACAACCTTCTTTTTTTTCCTCTTTTTGAACCTCAACTAAAATATACAGGTTTGATTTTTTTTTTTCATAAGTACACACCTTTCTTTCACTCCACTGTATAACCTGCTCCTTCCTCAGGACATGACTTCTTACTTTAAGAAAATACTGGATCTGACCTACCCGATTACCTCCATGTTTTCTGGAGCCTCCTTTAACAACAGCATTAGTTCTGTTTTCAAGGGAAAACAGATAGAGGTAAGGTTAAGGCTTTCAATATAAGAACATCTTTTGTCTTTTAGCTTCGTTTTCCTGTTGTTTACTGCTGTTGTTTAATGGTGGTTGGCAAACAACTAGATTACATTACTGCACATCACTATCTGCCCCATTTCTCACTTGTTACAATGAGTAAGATAATGTTTGGGACTTATTTTACTTTTTAGCTTACAGTAATAATGAGTCGATTTGTAATGAAAACTTTCACATAAAAGACAAATAACAAGAGCAAGGCAGTGAGGCATAGACTGGTATTCTTTCAAACCATTTTCTATAACTTTAAGTTGTGATTCAGTAAATATACGCAGTCTGTAAAATGTGTTTACTATTATTGTCACAAATGTTGCTTTAAATGACTTTTTTCTGCCAGGACCTGTGGCTTCCATACTTCAACATCACCACAGATATCACAGCATCCTCCATGAGAGTTCACACTGACGGTTTGTCTAATTTTTATGCCATTTCACCTTACACTTACACAGTAACAGCTATTTTCTTTTCTTACTGTGGTCCCTTTCTGCCATTACTGTCAGAAAGTCTGTCCCAAAATGGAATAAGTCCCTAGATTGAATTCAATGTATATGATCCTTTGACATAGACAAAAAAATCATACAGGCAGTAAAATCTGCCCCAAGAGCTAAAGATCTCCAGTCATGTCTGCTCTAAATATTTAGATTCTCCTGAAACAGGACATACTGTGAAACATACATCACCTTTCTCCAATGCAGGTTCACTGTGGCGGTATGTCAGAGCCAGTATGTCACTGTCTGGTTACCTCCCCCCTCTCTGTGACCCTAAAGATGGACATTTACTCATGGATGGCGGCTACATCAACAACCTGCCTGGTGAGAACAGAGTTTTCTGTTCTGTTCTATTTGGGATAAAATAATATATTGTTTGTGAAATGACTTGAGGATTTCAGACTTTCTATGTAACACATAAAACCTAAAAGTAAGAAGAGCAGAAGAGGATAAGCGGATGGCATGTTGTATTAACTAGAAAAACAGCAGGATATAATAATTAAGCATTTGCTAGGCTTTTGCTGTTGGAATATGATTGGCTTTGTTACATGTCCTTTAAGTAGTTGTAAATTATCAGCGCTCATTTTGATAGTCTTCAGTTATTTGATGTGTTTACAAAATGCCCTAAAGACCTTGAAGTTAATCTGTCTTTTTTTATGCTATTTAGCTGACGTGGCTCGGTCCATGGGAGCTAAGGTTGTGATTGCAATCGACGTTGGAAGCCGGGATGAAACGAGCCTGACCAACTATGGTGACTCCCTGAGTGGCTGGTGGCTGCTGTGGAAGAGATTCAACCCACTGGCTGAGAGAGTCAAGGTGCCCTTACGTCCTTTGCCATAAGTGTCAGACGCTGTTCATTTATCAACAAAAAATGACTAGGTGCTACTCATTATCATGCAGAGGATGAGCGTATTACATATGAAATTATGCAGTTATGGTTGTATAAAGTACACTATACCACGAAATTTGGTCTTTTAACCCATCACACACGTGTGAGCAGTAGGCTGCCATACATACAGTACATGCAGTACAAGGTGCCCGTGGAGTAATTGGGGTTAAGTGCCTTACTCAAGGGCCCAGGGTGGTGCTAAGTGCAGGATTTGAGCCCCAGCCCTCTTGGTCTCAAGCCCAAACGCTCTAACCATTAGGCCACCACTCCCCCCCAAGGTGAGGTGCAGCTAATTCACTAAAAGAGAGGTTCTTTCCTCTTACGTTGTCGTCTCTTTGCAGTAATTCATCATAGCGCACAGCTGCTGCAGTAAACAGACTGTTTTTCACTGATGGGTCACTTCCATTCACTTGATAAAGCATTGTTTAATTTCCCCTCCAGGTCTTGAACATGGCAGAGATTCAGACCCGACTTGCCTATGTCTGCTGTGTACGGCAGCTGGAAGAGGTCAAAGACAGTGAGTATTGTGAGTACATACGACCACCCATCGACCACTACGGCACACTCGAGTTTGGCAAGTTCGACGAGATTGCTGTGAGTTTCCCCTTGTTTCTGCCATGTCTCTCTTTCACCTGTTGGCACTGGCTTTGAATCTCACCCTAACCCTCCCTCACTGTGGCTGCAGGAGATAGGATACCAGCACGGGAAGACACTGTTTGATGTGTGGGAGCGCAGCAGAGTGGTGGACAGCATGATGAAGGACAGACATCAGGAGGAGTTCCACAAGACCACATCTGGCCATGTGAGTCAAATGTATACATGCTGCTGACCATTATGATGACGTTCTCAATCATGCTTTTTCCGACAACAACTATATCATTGGCTGCATTAAAACAAAATTGATTTCTTTTGCTATAATTAGAAAAATAAAAGATACTCTAATACGATTGCTATACATGTCAGTATTAATTATGTCTAATTTGATGGATTTTTTGTCAACTGTCAATAATTACATAATGTATATTATGTATATACATAATGGCTGGATGTGGCGGATACTGGAAATGCTCTGTCATGGCACGGAAATGATATGGATTTAACACATAATTCGAACCCTTTATTATTATCTGATTTTACTTAACTTTGACAGACAGACATTTGTTCTGATTGTCAAGTCTAAAAGGGAAAATTAGAGCTGACTGAACTCTTTGTTCTAATGATACAGTGTGTGTTTCAGGTGGTCACCTGCCCAAATGCGTCTTTCACAGACCTGGCAGAGATTGTGTCAAGAATAGAACCTGTGAAGAATGCCCTAATCGATGGTTGGTTGTGAATAATTGTGAATAAACTCAAACTGTCTTGTACATGTACATGGAGAAGATCTTAATGTAAAAGCCAGAACAAAAAAATTGGTGGACATGTCTTTTCCTGTCTGCCTGCAGAGGACCCATCTGATGAATATCAGACAGACTATGACGAGGAAGGGGTGGAACGCACGCTGTCCGATTTTGAAGCTTTCAGCCCTGTAAGTGAGCAAACAGAGGGAGAGGAGACAGCGGACACGACTGAA
The DNA here is from genome assembly GCA_016785345.1 of Trinectes maculatus. NCBI lineage: Eukaryota > Metazoa > Chordata > Actinopteri > Pleuronectiformes > Achiridae > Trinectes > Trinectes maculatus. The sequence goes on along the minus strand of JAFBJQ010002477.1, from coordinate 96,555 downwards.
ACAGTATGTATTTCATTTACTTTTATGTACAAATGTGCAAAAGGAAGGTTTCATCGCTACATAATCAACTTTTGACTGCATTTCTTTTACAGGATGAAGAAATTCAAGTCCGAGGCTGACTGTACAACGATGCACCACGGCTCTGACTGTTACTAACTACCGTCCTCAACACACACATGTTAATGAAGTATTTCCAGTAACCTCTGATAACTGCACTGACATTTCTGACAAGTTGCTGCTACTGTTTCTGGTGAGCAGCACACTCAGCAGAACATGACTTGTCTTTAGCTGCAGAAAATGTAACCTAAGTTTCAAACCTATTAGAAAGTCAGTTTTCACTGCAATTTCAGTGACTTACACATCCATTGCTAACAGCAAAACTAAAAAGAACTAAACTAAAACTAAACTGCAAGAAACAGCACGGTATTTTACAAGTGGCCTAATTTGCAGGAACAGGTACAAGGGTGACACTCATGAATGGTATACTATGATAATTGATGTAATTGTTCCATAGCAGGACCCCTAGAAAATTTAAACGGAAAACTACATATCATGCATACGGTAAATGCACTACAGTTTGTTTTAAACACATTGCAGTATTGTTTTATGTATAGCTGGTTCTTACACTCATGAAGCAATGAACTGTACAGAAGGCTTCATCTGTTAAAACAGCAGTCGATGGATTTGTTGACTGGTTATCATTGTACGTCCACTAGATTCTGTTGTCTCCCATTTTGATTGAGTCTTTGGTCCATCAGGTCTCCATCCTCAGAAACAAATCGACAGCTGTCTTAACAGTACCGTCAAGTAAAACTACTTGATGTGATGTTGACACATATACAGAATCTCTATTTGTTTTTTTGTATTGACTTTAATGATTTTAAAACACACTGAAAGCCTGTGTACCACATGAATTTTACATGAACGTGTTTGTACAAACACACATGTTTTATCTTATAGTATTTTATCTTATAGTATTTTTTTCTGAAAACTGTACAGCATATCAACAAAACTGTACTATAGGTATTTGGAGTTTATATAAAGTGTATATATGACCATTGGACATCAGTATGTATTGCAAGTGAAATATACAATTGAGAGAAAAGGGCTGAAAGTATAACAGCATTGTTCAGTAGCTGTGACAGAGTGAGAATAAGCCACATCCAGTGGGACAGTACAAGTGATATGTTAACTAGTAATGTTTGCTTTTCACCTTTGGTCATTGAGTGTGATCCTGGATCCACTTGCAAAACCTGCTTGAGTATTTGGCAGGCCTAACAGTGGAGAAGGCCCTTCCTGGGTAGCGCAGGCTTTTCCACGAGTTCTCCAGACGTTTCCTCCAGTTATAGACAGTAAAAATGTCAATAATGCCCACAAAGTAGCGTCGGTCTTGCCCATCGATCACATGAATGGCATTTTTGCAGTTGGGCAGTAGCCTGTTATGATGCTGGTGGAATTCCTGCAGCACTGACTCTGCTCTGGTTTGTCTCTTAGTGAAGTTTATTTTCTGGAGTGGGATCCCTTCACTAGCACTGTCGATAGTGGCCTGTGGCTGGTCTGGCCCACAGTCTGTACTATCTGGTAGCATCTCATGTTGGTTCTCTCTCAGTAATGGAACGTTTGGGGGGTTCAGCTCTGTGGGACTGACATCCAAGTCCAAAGACCTATAAGGGAGGAATAAAGAAGTAACATGAGTTTCAGAAAGATTTCTCAGAAACTGTAAGATAAGACTTTCCTGCAGTTTCTCGGCTGAAGACTGAAATTGACTAAAACGTAGATTTAAATCAGGATCAGCACCATGATCTACAATATTGCTCAGGGCATAGAGTCTGGACCCTGGGGAGAAAGTCAGATTTGATCTACTATTTAAAAGTTGACTAGCTACGATATGGTTGGAAGGTATCATCCAAAATGTCCAGTAAATGTCTAATTTGTTTTAATGATGAAGTGTATTAAAGCAGTGTCCATAGCAAGGTATGTGTTATTGTTGACATCGTCAAGCCTCTTAATGAGGAGATCCCCAACAAAGACCCTTTATAAAACAGAACACTTCATATGAAAACCCACTTTGTGGCACGAACAACGAGGTTTGCCAGCGAATGTTTTCCTCTCAGCTCGTCTCGGTGCAGAGGTTGATGGGCCAGCAGGAGGCTGTAGTCCAGCACGTTAAGCTCCTGCAGAAAGGCAGCATCCACTTTCACTTGATCAGCAAACCAGGACTGGTCTTGACCTAGAGCAACCACACACACACACATTTTCATTTACACCTCCGTTTCCTGTGCCTGCAGAGGGAAGTGTCAGGGTGAATAGTACACTTACCTAACGCAATGTACTGCCCTTCAAAGTTATTGTCCTTCAACACTTTGATTATTTGTTGCCCTCCTGTGTCGGGATTGGTCCATCTGCCCACTTCACAGCCTTTAATGTCGTACCTAAGGAACAAAAACGTGACTTTACAGACCCATTTAAATATATCACAAATCAAAACAGCGGAAAAACAGATATTGTACCTGATATTAATTCTCTCATCGGGGTAAAATACACTCTGCATCACAATGAAGTACTTCTGGGGAGGAGACAGACAGAACTGCACCGTAAATACTGTTTTTTTTGAGAATATGTAGTTTATGGTAACCAGCTGGTTCTTGTCTGGGTGATATACCTTTATCTGGTTGGGAATAACAATCCTGTGGACACCTGGAATTTGGAAAGAAGGATAATTTTTAATACGTCTTCATGAATAGAAGCTCTTCATCTCAGCGTTATCAAGGTGCATTACTCCATTAACACAAAAGACGAAGCCTTAGAGCTGAACAACCGCCCTAAACCCAGGTCTGAAGTCTGAGTTAGACAGAGCAGCTAGTTTGTTTCTTAATGTGTTTCTTAAAACTACTAAATAACCATTGTGAGTGTGAGATTCTTCTTTACTATTCATTTAATTAATGGCACAAACTACATTTTCCAGTGGAATGTTAAATATTTTATTGTATGTCACTATGTATGTCCTATATTGTATAAATTATTGTCCATAAGAACTCACAGCAAATATGTTGGACATTTTAGGTGGTACGCTTTGAGGTATGTTTGTTTATTGGTTTTCATATAGAAAATAGGGGGTTGGCACCCGAACACAGGAACGCACTGAATTCAGGTCCAGTCTTTTGATTGGACCAGCATAGGTTTGTGGACTTGTCAGGGCCTGTTGTGTTTAACCGCGACACTGTGCAACATGATGTGTCATGGCAGAACAGGGTGGAGGTGACTAGTCGGAGCTGCTCCTACCTAGAAATCTCACCATCAGTGAGTGGGGGTATTTGTCCAGGTGCTTGATGTAGGCCTGCAGATGGGACAGGAGAAACGTGACCTCTCGCCTGCTCTGGGTCTTTAGGAAGAACCTCTTGTCATTTCTGCAACCGAGCAAAACATTATTAACCTTATCACCAGAAAGAGCCTGAGAATGTTCCATCTGTTGCCAACATTCTCCTCCCATGTGTCTATGGGGATTAGCTGGCTGGGTGTTACTTTGAAAACCATCCTGCAGTGTAATCTCCTGTAATCTTTCACAACGGTGTAGTGTAGTGTGTGAAAATGAAAAACTAGTCTAATTGATCTGTTCTTATCATTTTGAATCTGCCAGGTTTTAATCTTCGGAAATGTATTCAATAATGTACATAACATTATATATATTAGCATGTTATGAATTATATTCTTTTTTTTTCGCTATTATATTTATTTTTTCACTGCTTTTTCCAGCTGCTAAAATCTGTGACTGGTTGTTGTCGTACATTTATGTGTGGGTGCTTTTAGGGGAGTTTTTTTCTTCTTCGGGGTGAGAATGTTTTGGCGTAGTGATGAGGAAATGAGGTAAAGTGTTTCAGTGTTACACTCACGTGACAAAAAAATCTGCTTTGCTTTTGGAGTTGCTTACAAACTGGAGGTAATGGCCACCTAAGCAGAGGGAGTTCATATAATCCTCCTCTGTGATGTCCAGTGAATGCCGTAGTTTTGCAAACACGGATGGCGCAAATGTCTGGATCACAAATCCCTGGAAGATGAAATAAGGATGAACAAGAGACCTCGCAAGATTTGTAGGAACGGTTACCACAGCAACAGAAACTCGTGGATGGGCAAGTATGTTTGAAAATACTGTAAAATACTGTCAGAGCAATAACGTAGGAGTCACGTCTTTGGTAGAAATGAACACTTACTTCATGGGTTTGAGTTTCCTCTGCATTGAAGTGGTGAGCTGTGAGTGTGTCCTGTGCAAACAAAGTCAAGAGTTTATGAGTTCATGTTCATGGGTGTGATCCAGCCAGTGGCCTCAGACGAGAAGAGTGTTCACCTCAGGTGGTGTTTCCATGCCGGCCTGGATTAAAGCATGCATGCCTTCTTTTATCATGGCTGTCAGGTTGTAGAACTCGTGCTCTGGGTTGATCTCAAACACACCTAACATCCTCCATCGCTGTCTCAGCTGCCACCAGAACCTGCGCCTGGTGGCTGTGGAGGTGCCTCCGGCTTTTCCTCGTGCCATCTGCGTAACCATACAGGCAAAAATGACAAACTCAGTTTCACATGACAGTAAAAAAAACGAATACACCGAATCAGCTCTTAATATAGGTTAACCTCAGCGAGTCTTATATCAGCTCTTACCTGGGTACACAGTGTGTCTGAACTGAGTCGGCCTTTTCAGACGAGATATAACACTCCCTCCGAGGAGTTCCGTATCCCAAGCAGGTTAGACAAGCTCTGCAGGATGATCCACATACAAGAGCAAAGGTGTGTGCTGTGGTCCAATGCATTCTTCCCTGGTCTAGAGGAGGACCCTTCTCCAGACATACCAAACACGTATGTGTCCAACTAACAAATAATATCATTTGCAATGTATTGTGTTGATAAAATGTGCTGTGAAAAAATCAAGAAAATGACAAATGACTTACAAACCATCTTATCCTGTGCCATGCCATACGTCCCTTACCCCTCTTATACACACTATGTAGACATAGACACAGCTCTGTCTGTGTCTGTATGGTTACACATATTGTTATTGTGGCTGTCTACAAGAAAGACTGAGGTCCTTGAAGTCTGGACACAGTGAAATGCAGTATTGTTGACAGATGTTTAAGGAACAATAGAATGCACTAGCTGAAATGTCGGTGTGTAGAAGTGTTTGTTATGGAGACAGATAGTGGTGCAGTAGAAGAGGGCATCAAAATAACACTAAGGGGGAGGTGGTGGTGAAGCGGGCATAGAATCAGGCTTGGGACCAAGAGGCTTTGGACCCAGAGGTCACTGGTTCGAATCCCAGCCCTGCTGAAGACTGGGTGATGCGCCACCATTCCAGACTTGAGCTACCATCAAGCTTGGGAACGTGAGGTTGCCGGTCTATACGCCGGATTGGCCAGAAAATGGGAGAGGCGCCGCCATCTGCTGTCCACCACCTTGGGGGCAGCCCACTGCTCCACATGCTACTCTATGTACAAATGTTGTGACCTACTAAAAATGCATGTGATGTATGTGGAATGCAGTGATCTAATTTCCCAAATTGGGATCAATAAAGTATGTTCTTCTTCTTCTTCTCTTCTTCTTCTTCTAACAGATCTCTGCTTAATGCAGCTCAGCAGCAATGTAAACCAACATCCATCGACCGGATCAGACAGAAAAACCCCTGGTATTGAAAACGAACCTCTCAAAACTGTATCATCTGTGCTCTCTGTCCACCAGGTGACAGTGTTCCCTTTCTTTAGGTCTCTTTATGTTAAACTAACTGCTTCAGTGGACTGTGAACTTGCACCACGTATGCTGAGTGTATGAAAGGCCTTTATTTTAATATATATATTTTTGTATTTTTTTTCTGCTTATGTAAGCACATTTATTATTATAGATATGGTGAATAATGTGATTTATTATTATTATTATTTCAGAGCTTTGTGACAACACTGAGTGTACAATAAATCACCACAGTCCTCAGATCGGCCAGCATCCCGTCATCATTCCTGTCTCCTGACCGACACTGCATCTTGTCCACTGTATAGCCAAACAAGCTAACATTCATCCTTATGTCCTCGCAAACACTGAGTGTAACAAAAACCAAACAAAAAATTCTAATAAAAATAATCATTATATGATATTATTATATAATACATAGCCTGATAGTCATTTTTGATGTAACTCTCATCATGGTGACAGGCAGTAATTCAACGACTCTTATTATCATCTTTCCTTTCTCCTCTCTGACGTCTGCATCCCAGGGCCATGTCATGTTTTGTTTCTTCCATTTCCTATTTGTGCAACATCCTTTTTTATTTTCATATTCAATTTGCTTCACTTCCTGCCCTTCGTCCTGCCACCGCCTGATGTGCCGCAGGTCATCATGCAGAAAGAGACGGAAACATGTTGAGATTGTTGAAGCCCTTTTATTTATATGTCAGCTGCAAGATTCTTGTCTCAGCTTGTTACAACCTTGGGGAAAAGTTAGGATGATTCCAAGATTGGAGCCCTAAATTCCTGGCGCATTCCTGGTTACACCATCTCTCTTCATCACTTCAGTGAATTCACAAGCATTTGCTTGAACTTCTCCAAGTCGACCTTCTGTATGATGACAGCCTTGTGTTTCTTCTTCATCAGCTCCATGTAGTCCAGCACCATCATGCCTCGAGTACTGGCCCCCTGCAACTCCACGGTCACCGCAACCTGAGCCGAGAAGACAGGATGGTGTTGGGAAATGACTTCAACTGAAGTGTTTTGCACAAACAGATGAAAAGCAGAAGCTGCTCACCTCTTCTCTCTCTGTGATATATGTGTCGTCCACGGCTGCAGCCATGGCATAGGTGTCACAGGAATTGAACCCTTTTCCCTCGGTGACCTCCTTTTCATAATCTGCTGACTTAGCTTTCTGCAGAGACAAGAATTTGTCAGGAAGAGATGGTCTGAGAGCTGAGAGCACCCTCGCTTCTCTACTTGTGCAAACATGCCTGGTATCGCGTACCTCACTATCGGTTATAAAATGCATGCTAATTACTGGGTGCTTGTTTCAGCACAGAACGCAGGCAGTATTTCCCTCCTGATAATTCCTCACCGTCATTGAGAGGTTCGAAATCTTTTTCATAAAGGCAGCCTTCTCCGTGTTTTGGGCCAGCCACTGGTCACAGAAAGACTGCAGCAGAAAAACACAGTGTAAACCACGTAACAGATCAAACTGCAGATAATGGCAGCTGATTGGAATCAAAGCACCAGCAGCAGTAATGTGGTGCCAGCCTCACCCACGGAAGGCTGCTCCTGCAGCTGAACTCCCATGTGGCAATGTAGGTGGGACAGGTGTAGCGGTCCAACACAATGTGAGCGGCCTCGGGGTCAGTCACAAAGTTAAACTCTCCACATGACGTGGTGTTCCCCCTGGCTGCACACACACACACACACATACGTGCGCACACACATGCACATGCAGGCATCCAATCATCATTCTCAGTATGTAAGTGCACGGTGAAGGTATATTACAGAGATAACACCTGACGACCTACACTCAGTATTTCCTCCCATAATGTAGAGTGCCTTCAGCTTCTTGGGGAAAGCGGGGGCCAGTTGGACTGCAACAGCCAAGTTCGTTAGAGGCGCCAGGGCCACGAGAGTCACCTGTAGACAGCAACATTTCATGTTACTATCATCTTTGAATGGCTTTGTTGAAGATAATGTGACAAGAGAAGAGGCCTAGATTTAAGACTTTGCTTTATAAATATAACAGAGACATTTACAATACATTTATTTGAGAAAGACCCCCCCACCCCCTCCAATAATTCAGATTAGGATGTGGTCATTTCTGCATCTGCACTTCCTGGCTATCTGGCAGCAGATGTACCCTTCCTGGCTGATTATTTGTATCTTCAGGCATGGTTCCTGTGTTAGGTTCCTTATTTTAGCCATTTTTGTCTCTGAAGAACTTTGAAATGTGCGGGCTTGATATAGACACAAAGCACGGCAACAAAGATTGTGTCTTTTTTAGTGGATCCAATACTCGTATACTATTTTCTTATGTATTTTTATGGAAGAAGTCCATTTTTTTAAGGATTTGTTTAGTATTTTGACTGTGATTGTACTAAAAGAAACTGCATTTGAAAACCTAAGAGTGATTCTTAATGCAATATTTCACAAACTCAAGGGGTGTCCGAAAACTTTTTTCCACCACTGTGTAGTTTGTTGTTTTTATTCTAATAAAATATGCTGCATTACTATTTATTAGCCACATAACGAAATTGGTGTGTTTAACCACTTGTTTATTGCAATATTTATCTCACCTCTCCAGGGTTTTGGTTCACTATCTTAATCATCGCTTGCACAGCTTTCTTCTTCTGCAGCAGCTCCAGGCCTGGAGCGTCTGGATCAGGGACGTCACCCAGCCCGTCCTTCCCATGGTAATCTCCAGCATGTTTTTTGCGGGCCAGAAGAGGCTCAGAGCAGCCTTTGTACACCGGGATCTGCAGGGAATGGAATGAAGTGTTTCTAACCACTCAAGACTTCTAATAAGCAGTCATGCCATTGGCACTGAAGGTCAGTCATCCAACATACTCACATCCAGCCTGTTGCAGACTTTCAGGACGCGCAGTGTGTTTTTGAGGACGTTCTCTAGAGGTGTGTTGCCATGGCAGCAGGTGATCCCCAAAACCTCCACATCAGGGGAAGAGAGGGCCACCATGATGGCCTGAGCATCATCCACCCCTGTGTCGCAGTCGATGATTAACTTCTTCATCCTATGTCAAACAACAAGAAAACGTTTACCCATGGAGTGCTTGTTTCCAAATACACAACATCTACTTTTTCTTGCATGCCAATAATTGAACAGGCATGAATATAATGTTGATTAGTTAACAATGTTTTCACGCATTAATAAATACATTTTAGAATAAATAAGATGGAATTAAAGAGTAGTCGAGCAGTGTTCTTTAAAAAACTGAAACGCCAGATAAGGCTGAAGAAGGATACATACCAGCTGATGGCATTTTTTAACAACCTTGTGAAAAAAAACCCACACCTTGTTCTTATGGTGTAAAAAAACAGCACAGTACCCGCACAAACAAGTGACACCATTTGAAGCAAGAGGAAATTCTTTTGTGGTGCACAATAAGCTATATAATTACACACACCCTTTTTTTTGTTGTCAGTACAGAACCACAATAACAAGCTGTTCCCCGGATGCCGTGTTAATGGTTGCACCAGTACATTAGACAAAAAAAAAACTTGAATGGAAAAACTGTTGAAACATGTTCCCAGAGTGAAATGTATATGCTGTATCTTAAACAGAGCTTGCAATACGTATGTAATGGTGCGTAACATGATCAACATGCAAAATCTCTTACCTGGTGCACAGAGCCTTATTGTTTGAGCACAGGGAAGTGGCAGCTGACTGCTCCAACCTGAGGATCCACCTTTTAAAGACTTCCTCGCTGAGAGGAGTCAACATATGCAAATGGTGAAGGAACACCACCCCTGGGGTTTTTCCAATTATATAACACCAAGAAAAAAAACCCCCATAGATCTGGTTCTGGTTTTTAGACAGTTCCATTCTGAACAGCTTTGAAGTAATACAGATTGATGAGCAGTTAGCAGTGTTGAATATCTGGTGCACTGAGCTACATCTGTAACTGTCTCTGTATATGTTACAGCAATAACTGAATTATTCTGCACAAAAGTAGCGCTGCTTTAAAGCTCCATAAAAGCCACACTGACGCAGACGGACTGCATCAATTAAGAAATGTGGTTGGAAATTACAAGACATTACTTTAATATTATGTAACAGACTCATGGATCAATTGCATATTTTGCAAGACAACCTACAACGCAGTGGAGCAGAAATTACACAATGTGGCACTGAGGCAGTAACAGGAAGAGGCTGAAAACAGCTCGTTTCTAGTTAAAAGATAGGGAGATTGTAGTTAAAAGGGCCAATCCACCAGGTTTTTCTTGTGAACTGCTCTGGTCGCTCCCCTGTGATCTGTTTGCCTTGGGATACCCTACCTGGGGGGCAACAACGCGACTCACAGGCTCACAGGGGGGTGGCGAGCCAGAGACAAGAAGAGAAGACGCAACAGTCTGCACTTGGACCGACAGCCTGAGCCGCTGGGACCCGTTCATACATGAACAGAGATGGAATGCAGGGCTGTTAATGTAATAAACCTATGAGAGCATTTTGTTTTTTTCCAGTAAGATAGCTTCCTGTTATCATGGGACTTCTTGTAAGTTGTTGCTTTAAACATGGAAAATGTATTCAAAGTGTCATCCATTCAGGATATCACCAGTTTGGTGTTCATTTATAAAAGATGAATAATTCCTGGTCTTGCAGAATGAGTGTCTTTATGATGACTGAATATGTGGACATATATGTGTGACCTCGTCTGACCTACACCCTCAGCAAGGGAGTGCAAACACTTTTAACAGGAGAATTCAGTTCTTTCTGATCTGCATCCCTCTTGCATTTTTTCCAATTAAACAACATTCAACTGGGAATACAATTTTGATACGTAAACATTTTAACGATGAAACATATAATACATATAATTTACAATACAATATTGAACAGTTAAGACTGTATGCCGGAAACAGATTGCTGGTACTTTTATTTTGAAAGCTCAAAACACGACGTTTGGCTTTCCGCTTCTAATTAATTTCAGTAATCCCGTGGACACGGTGCTACTTTAGTTTTATTCGCTTGCACAAAACAGTAATTGTTTTGTGCAGGCGTATAAACTGTTTACAATACTATCATTCATAGGTAGCTATTCAGTTAACCAGTTAGCTAGCATCACTGCTACAAGTTGTCTGACGCGTCTTCACAGTGACGTCACGCATGTAGGTTGGGGAAGTGACTCTGATGAGAAGGGAACATGTCTGACCGGACGCTGGACTATTTCTTGAGTCGGAAGCTGATAAAGTGTCGGGACGCAGCCGAGGTGACGTGGTCGCACGCTGTCAACAGCAGAAGCAGGCTGCAGGAGGCTGTGACAGGTGTGTGTGTGTGTGTGTGTGTGTGTGTGTGTGTGTGTGTGTGTGTGTCACTGCGCTTTACACGTCGCCCTGTCAGCGAGCTCAGTGCTGATGAAAACAATCATCCCATCAATACAGGTTATTCTATTCGGGCCAACCCGCCCTGAATTAACAGAGTGGGAGAGTTTATATTTTTTTGTTGAACGTAATGAAAACCACAACTACGAGGAAGATTGTGTAATGATAATAACAAATTGAATGTTATGATAATAACAGACTGTACATGACTTTATGAGACGAAAAAAAAAACTGTGTGTGAATCCTTTGTCACTGTTTAAATATTGAAATATTCTAATAAATATTGTGAAATAAGATCCAGGTCATTATAACTTGAAATTTTAGGCCTGATCTCATCAGGTAATTTCACAGCTGTTCCTCAGTTGTTTTTCACTAACCAGTTTGACCAACAACTGTGACCTTCAGGCCCCACTCATATGATGGAGGCTGACATAATCATAAGAGGTTATGACCCCAAAGAGCCGATCATGGCCCACCCGCCTGACACAGACAGTGACATCACACTGAAGGAGTGGCTGCAAGCAGCGAAGGTATACGACAAGGGAATAAAACTAGACTTTAAGAGGTGAGGACCAGTTTAATTCCCTCTTATTATGTGTGGCTGTGCACGATGCTAATGCTGGGGTTTGTGTTTTTGCAGCCTGGAAGCAGTGTCTCCATCAGTGGTTCTGCTGGAGGAAGTGCTGGCTGACCTGAGCCGTCCTGTGTGGATCAATGCGGACATCATCTCTGGTCCTGGTGGACAGGCCACACCTCTAGAGCCACAGGCTTTTCTTTCTGCTGTGACGACTCTTCCCTCTAACACTGTGCTATCTCTTGGCTGGACCACAGGATGGACTGCAGGAACAGATAATCCAGGTGCAGAGACTTTGTACCACTGACTGTGTTTTACATTGACACACATACTTTTGTTTATGTTGTTTATGATAAAAGAAAAATATAAGGTTACCCATAACCCTCCTGGGTGAGAGATACACCCCCAAGTGTCCGCCACAACGTTTCCTGTAATTTCAGCTCTTCTAATGTAAAAACGTTTTGTGTTTTTTTAGTTTAGCTGCAGGGAAACGAACAAAAAATGTTATATTTTATTTTAGCTTTCCTTTATGGTATGCATTGGTTTTGTGTCAGATAAAAGTGTGTCAGGATCGACTGACTGTCTGTAGTAAGTCTTGTTATTATTGGTTTGGCATTATAACTTAATGACTTCATTGTTTTTATTGAACTGCAGGAGCTCAGCCTTCGCTTTGAAATTTAAAGTTTAGTCAAATATGTAAGTATCTCGACATTTTAGCTAGGAAATATGGTCCTTTTTTAGTAATTATGGGTGTGGGTGTGTATCCATTTTCCTCTGTGTTGCACACAGTAGACCTGCGAGATGCACAACAAAAGATGAAAGGTTGTGTTTCTGACCATTGAAACACTAGAAGGTTTTTCAGGTTTTTTAATTGAAAAAGATACAGGAAGTGTGGAGGTTACTGTAAAAACACAATGCTTTAACTTTATCCTGGGAAGTAGGTGTTGATCCAAATAAGCAATTAAACTTATCAAACTGAGGAACTTTGTGAAGCCTGTAGATGCATTTAAGAAGGCAGCATGCTCACTGATGTGATCTGTTTTAAATTGTTGTTCAGGTTACAGCTGGGACATGGTGCATATGATGGAGGAGATATGTAGAGCCCTTAAACATCCAGTCACCTTCCCAGTACGTGCTGCTCTCCTCGCTCAGTCATTTTCTCAGCTCTCATGGCTGCTGCAGCAGTCAAACAGGTAATGATCAACACAGTGAGGCCAGTCACTCATATCATCATGATATGCAATCACTGCCCAGTTTCACTGCTGGAATCTTATATGACCTATCCTGACACTATTCCATGTTAAAGGAAAGTCTTCTTTTATGACTCATTTTTATTACTGTGATTTTAAGCTGTTAATGAGCTGCTTTCCCATGTTGTTCACAGATACACTCTTACTGTGTGGAGCCACCAGAGCGATGTGTTAACACCACAGAACTTACTAGCCTACAGAAAACAGATCGACATCAGTCGGATCTACTATGATCTGCCGGACTGTCAAAGGACAGAGCTTAGTATGACACTACGAGACAATAAGTGAAAATACCTTGTACTGCAAAACACAGATTCTCAACTTAACTTAACACTGACTGGAGAGGAATGCCTTCAGGGGGAGAAGATTGCCTCTGTTTAATGTGGAACGGCAGAAATTCCATGTTAAATGTTAGGGTCATGGAATGATATATAGGTATTTCTTTAATGCATTGACAAGTCACCCACATGTACAAGTTCAAGTGGTCCAGTCAAAATAGCGAAAAAAAATGGAATACTCGTTTTTGTTTGGTGGTGCAGTAATCTGTCTGTAATTAATTTCTTCTCAGTTTGCTGTGTTCAGTTAACAGCCTGTATCCTACCCACAGGACCAACGCAGCAGACAGCAATAAAGTGTAACTTCATTCCAGGGTATGAAAATGCATTGTTTTGAGGACATCTCTGGTTGAAAGGTCTGCTTTTCTGACCACATAGCTTTACTGACAGCTGTGGTTGGTTGTAGTCAGAAATGTACTTGGTTGCAGCTATTATCACACAGGAGCTATGTGTGTGCAGCCAGGTGCACATTTAAACCACTGGAGGTCAGCAAAGACCAGATTTCAAGGAGGTGTTTGTATGTTTTTTCCTCTACCCTCCATCCATTTTCTACAGTTCATCCTCTTGGTTGTGTGTGTGTGTGTGTGTGTGTGTGTGTGTGTGTGTGTGTGTGTGTGTGGGGGGTGGGGGGTCTGTCTTTTATTCTTTTATTATTATAACTCAGGCTTTAGCAGCACGGTGGCGCAGTGGGTAGCGCTCGTGCCTCACAGCAAGAAGGTCCCTGGTTCGAATCTCGGTTCGGGGGATCTTTCTGTGTGGAGTTTGCATGTTCTCTCCGTGTCTGCGTGGGTTCTCTCCGGGTACTCCGGCTTCCTCCCACCGCCCAAAAACATGCATTGTGGGGGTTAGGTTAATTGGCCACTCTAAATTGTCCTTAGGTGTGCATGTGAGTGTGAATGGTTGTTTGTTTGTATATGTATTCTGTGTTGGCCCTGCGATGGACTGGCGACCTGTCCAGGGTGTACCCTGCCTCTCGCCCGATGTCAGCTGGGATCGGCTCCAGCTCCCCCCGCGACCCTTAACAGGATAAAGCGGTAGAAAATGAATGAATGAATGAATGAACTCAGGCTTTATTTAAAGTGTCATTAGTGCTTTAACTTTGTAGTTTGTGTTGTAGCTAATTTCTTGCAAAATAATGAGTAAAACCTATTTACTGATATATGTAGTGATGAATAGGAGTAATTATTAGCTTGAAGGCTAAAGTCCTTATGATGAACTGCGTCAAGCTAAAAGTATCAGAGATGGATGGACGACAGTGGGCAAATGTCACACTAATGTCCTGAGGCTGACTGCTATTGAGTAGCAAATACAATACAAAGCAACCATGTTTTCACAACATCTAACTGTAAGTTACATAACTTCATACAAAAGCCATTCAAAGTCACTGAAATGGTTTACTGAAAACAGATAGTGTGTTGGGGAACATTGACGTTTGAGTGAACCAATAAGGTGTTGCCAGTGGCAACTGTAGGAGATGTAGTACCTTTTTTTAGAGTATCTGAAGGTTTTATATTCTCAGGAATACAAAGGTTACACTCTACTGTGTGTTGTCATCTTTAATAACATAGACACATCAAGTCTGACTCATGAGTTAAAATTCACATTTTTTGGCATAAAGTTGTTACACAAATCTTTGTTTCATAAATTTGCAACTTGGAAGTCGGATGTGAGAGGAGGCCGTGAACGCATCGTGGGGCCGGTCGGACCGGGTTCGACTGGCCAGGTGAGTTTCACCGCGGCGCCGATCTGGGATCTGTTCTGTGACAATAGGAGGAACAACCAGGTGTTATTAACCCACTTAACTGAGGGGAAACTGTTGGAAACTTATCAGCAGGTAAGTCAGCGTCTAAATGTCCAACCAGTGACGCCTTGTTCGCGTTAATGAACGAAATTATATTTTTAGCAGGTTAAACATCGATGTAATGGACTGCATCTATTGTGCTTTTCAATATAAACGCGTGCTGTTGTTTTAGTTCAGTTTAGTGTGGAAGAGGCTACATGTTAGGAAACCGGTTTTATACCAGCGCTAAAGTTTTGGCTCATGATAATATTTTGTCAGGTCCATCTGGAGGAAGTGTTTGGCTGTTTGTTTATCTGTACGATATAGCAAATAGCCTAGCATAGGCGGTGCCAGTAATTAGCTTCAATGCAGTTATGGGCGGAGGACGTAAACATAGTGTCATCTGTGTCACAGTAGCTTTAACCATCACAGCTAACTGGTCGATCGGTTAACTACAATTTACTACAGTTACAAGAAAATGCTAATTTTCAACAAAATGTTGGGTAACATGCAACAGTAGAATAGGCAACCGAACTAAACAAATGGTAAAGAGGAGGACGGTGGCAAAACAATGCTAACAGACCATTACAGCACTAATAGTTTGAATAACATCATGGCGCTTGTTGATATTTGTCACAAGTTGTTTGATATTGAAACAGAATGAAACAGGAGAAGTGTGTATCACAGTGAAAAGTATAATGAGATATTGAAACCAGGTTTATTCTTGGAGACTGCGCCATAACTGAATGGATGTCACAGGTGTGTGTGTGAAGTGTCTGAAATAATATGTATACCACAAAGTATCAGGTGCATATAATTAGCTGAAATTGGAAATTACCACAGACAGTTTTAAACCCACAAAGATTTTCTCTGACGTTTAAGAGAAATTTTACTTGAAACCAAAAAATGCAATTAAAACTGAAGTTTTAATAAAAGTTTTGTTCACCACAGTGACTCATACTTTATACTGCTCATTAAAAAAAATTATATTTCATAAATCAGTGGTATTCTTTAAAATCTAAGGTGGCTTCATCTGTTGACACCAGACTATAACTCTCTGTTTTTATATTTACAGTGTAGAGAGACTGTGTCTTGATGTCTTCAGGAGCAGTCGGTTCTGTCATCAGGTTTGACCGAGTGCGGGAGATCCCACTCTATGACCAGGTCCCTGATGACTACTCATGGCCAGACCAGGATCTTCCACTGCCCCCACCATCCTTGCATGGATCAGTACCAGCTGTCAGCTTAGATCCCCTTCCCCCTCCCCCTCTACCTGAACAGCCAGCTTTTGGGCCTATAACAGTCTATCCCCCTGGCGATGATGACCCAGTGGAGAGCGACTGTGATGCCATGGACATTAAGCCAGTCCATCGCTTCATCCCAGACTCTGTCAAAAACTTTTTCCGTAGTAATAGCAGTAACCGTGGAAGTAAGGGTAGGTCACCACAGCTCCCTGCCCCACACTCGCCTGCACCGTCATCCAGGAAGAGCACCAACTGCCAAACAACAGCTGGAGTCCCCTGCTCGCCCCCTCACTCTGCACCTCCATCTCCATCACTTCCTGGCTCCTACTGGGGCCGCAATGGGGGCAGCTCTCATAAGGAACAAGATGGGCTGCTGTTGGGTGCTGAAGCAGTTGGCTCTGTGTCAGCTGTGCCAACCACTCTTTCAGCCCTGACCTATCAGGAGCGGGTGGAGGAGTATCACCAGCGCTATGATTACATGAAGTCCTGGGCTGGACTGCTGAGGATCCTGGGCTGTGTCCAGCTCCTGCTTGGAGCTGCTGTGTTTGCCTGTGTCTGCGCTTACGTTCATAAGGACAATGAGTGGTTTAATATGTATGGATACTCTGCGCCCCAGATGTTTGGGGGGCTTGGTGGAGGTGCTGGTGGATATGGGGGAAGTTACTACACAGGCCCCAAAACACCTTTTGTCCTCGTGGTTGCTGGTCTGGCGTGGATAGTGACTGTTATCCTGGTTGTTCTTGGAATGTCTATGTACTACAGAGAAATCCTATTAAACTCTTCCTGGTGGCCACTCACAGAATGTTCCGTCAACCTGGTCTTGGCATTTCTCTATTTAGCAGCAGGAATAGTATATGTGCGAGACACCAACCGGGGGGGAATGTGCAACATGCCAGTCTTCAATAATGGAGTGAACGGTGCGTTCTGTCGCACTGAGGCTGGCCAGACGGCAGCCATTGTCTTCCTCTTCATCACCATGGTGCTCTACTTCATTAGTGCTGGAGTTTGTCTGAAGCTGTGGAGGCATGAAGCAGCCAGAATGAGGAAGGAGGAGCTGGCACAGGAGGTCTGACACACACACAAACACACGCACACACTTTTTGTAACTGGTTAGATCCACTTGTGACCTCAGTTCGCTGTACTCTGTACTCCGCGATTCATAGCACAAATTCTATGAGTGTTTAGATTTTATTTTTATGACTTTACATTTGGCACTGCATGATACAGGGTATTTTTGGAATAGGACACTGAATTGTTTCTGGCAACACTAAGCATGTGATGAATCACTCGTCTTCTCTTTTATCCATCACCAAAAATATAGATGAAAACTATTGGATCATCAGTCCCTTTGTCTATAGTAAGTAATAATGATTATTAGTCATGTGTTGGAATAGATGTTGAATGGTACAAAGTGTAGATGAAATGAACACATGTATCTGGTCGTATATTATAGCTGGATCCCGGCTCAAGGACCTCAGAGCCAACTCCTCTCCCCACTATCCACTCAGACATCATAGATGCCCCAAACAACCACGCAGCTGCTCCTGTGAAGATACTGAAGCCAGAGATCCTTCAAGGTCACATACCAGCTGGGTACATCCCCAAACCTGTGGTCATAGCAGACTATGTTGCGTGAGTATACCCCTATTAGTCACATTTCCAAAATATTTTTTGTTGCAGACACCCTGGATAGGAAATCTCAAGTGTAGCATCTTAAATATATAAATTTCATGTACGGTACCTGTTTGACATGCTTTAAATGTTTATGTATACACATACCGGTTGTAAAGTTTTACAAACCATGATTATGCCACAAGTAGGTTCAATCTCTGTAAGGTTAACACAGCTGGATCTGTGCAGATTACTATTTTATCCCCGCGTTGTCTATTGACAACTTCTCCCCGAATTACTCATTTTTTTTAGATTAAAGACTAAAAAAGGTGAGGATTACTACATTTTTTTGGGTCTGCCGGTAAACAGTCCTGTGCTACAATATGAACAATGAATCTGGTTTCATTTGCTATAATCATTTGTCCTTTTTGATTCTTTGAGTTAGTCTTCTTCTTCTGCAGATCAGGAGGCATACATTGCCCTGGGAATCACAAAGCTGGAATTTTTTACACAGAGTGCCAAAAAAAGAGGGCCAGGGATTTCATCCCCCATTACTTACAAAATGAACAGGAGGAACATTTACAGGAAGTTAAATCTGCTAAATATACATTTTGTATACAAATATACACATGAAAACCTGCTGCTAGGAGACTAAGAGACATTCATCTGATGAAAAAACTTAACCAGCGGCCCAAGAGCATTTTTTTCTCTGTCCTCTTTCTTCAGGAAATACCCCGCCATACGCTCAGAGGAAGAGAGGGACCAGTACAAGGCTGTATTCAATGACCAGTATGCTGAGTACAGGGAGCTTCATGCTGAGGTTCAGGCAACGGCCCTCAAGTTTGCAGAGATGGACGAAATGATAAACAACCTTCCCCCTCGGCCATCCAGCCAAATGGTACAAATCTTACTCAAGCATACACACATGAGCAGGAGCACACTCCCATGCACACTTCACACCTTTGTCCAATAATGTGCTAATTTATTTCAGGAAAAGGAACGGATCAACAGCATTTTAATGGAATATCAGAAGAAGAAAGCTGTAAGTAATCATCGACTATGATTAACGATTCATTAACTCACAGAGTGAGCATTTCTGATTAATGGATGATGTGACTGTTGTTCCTTCCGTATTTGTGCTTCCATCCTCATTGTAGAGGTTCATGAGAGCAAGCACGTATGCAAATAATGTTTACTTGGTAGCTTTATCAGAATCTTTTCAAACACTTGTCTTGGAGTCCTGATGAAAGACAGCAAAAGTCTGCAAGTCTGTCATGGTCATAATGCAGAGTTTAAAGATCTAATCGCTTCAGGTACCTTCCCTTGTTTGCTTTGTCACACAAAGTATGCATAGATATAACACACCATAGGAACAGGACTAATAAAACCTAAGGTTATATTAAGCAGAGGTAGGGTAGCTATACTTGCTTCTCTTAAAACCAGTGGTCCAAATGTTGGTCAGAGACCTACATGTTTTATGTAACTATCAACACTAAAGAGGGCAATGGCAAAAATGTTTGTAGCTCATTTTGACCAATTTTTACCAATTTGTACTGTATTACCCACCACATGACTCTGAAAATGTTCACCTGTCACGGATGCCCTCATTCACCGACCCTCGTGCAAAAGGATGTTGTCAAGAGCTCAAACCAAAAACCAGGTTATGGTGCTGTAGGTGAGACAGGAATTCTCAGTGTTGTTAACATAAGCAGTTAGTCACGCTCAGAGAATGCATTCATGTTGTCATCAGAGAGCAGAAACTATTACGAGACACTTGGTTGTTTATACCTCTTGTGCAATATGAAAAAGGGGAAGTACAATGTAGCCCAGTTGACATACAATGATTATACTTTATACTATATACTGAACATACATTTTAGTACTTCTGTATGTTGAGGATTTCAAACATACTTTATGCTGCCAAACTCACCCTCAGCTGTTAGGTGATGACATTGTCCACTCAGACTCGTGTTGGTGGAGTGTGTGTTTTGTATCAACAAAGAATTCAGTGTACCCAATTACAGTTTACAATTGTCAGGCCCTGTCAGTACGATGCACTGAGAGTTTTTCATTGTTACTATAGCAGTCTCCACTGAAAACATGATAAAATCTGCCCTCTCGCTGTAATCACTGCCAAAGCTGCAACCTAGGTGTGTGTTGCATAATAACAATGCAATGCTTGCATTGTTATTATGAGTTTGCGTGTGTGTGTGTGTGTGTGTGTGTGTGTGTGTATATGTCCCCATACAGTAACGCATTAATGAAACTCCTTGATATGCTGACTACTACAAACACTGATTGTTGATGTCTAGGAGAAAGCTAAACATGAAATATAATGATTTAAAATGTGTTTCTTTTCAGGACCCGACCTATTTGGAAAAAAGGGAGAGGTGTGAGTACCTAAAGAACAAGCTCTCCCACATCAAAAAGAAGATTCACGAGTACAATGAGGTCATGGACTGAAACCGGGTAATCTAAACACTGGTAAAAGACTAACCTTAACACTGCAGTTCAACATTTCATTGCCATTAACACACCTTGAAAGCATGTGCAGTCTGCAGCTATAAAAGAAAACATGCTCATGTTTTGCACAGACAGTAGAGCACAGGGACCAAGGTGAGAACTGGTTTTATTGTAAAACACATAATTGCTAACTGTGGACGTGTGCCATTAACCCATTCAAACATATGGACGTCATCCCCACTGTTATGTCATTGTGATAGAACTATCATTGTCACAAGCAGAAATGTCATCAGTGGAAAGAAATGATGACCATAAGTCATTATAAGTACATACAACATACCCTGATGCTGCCAATACAAATAGTATGGTATGTGTTTAGTGTATCTTAGCAACAACAGCTGGAATAAGGGTACCCTCGGTGACCCCTCTTTTGATGTTGTTACTGACACTTTTGTACAGCTCACTTCATGTATTTGTCTGGCACATGATCATCGGCAATGTATATGATTAGAGAAAGCATGGCAGAATACAGTGAAATCAGTAGAGAATTGTTTAGATGGGTTGCTCACATTATATTTTTCATACTGTACAGTATGTATCATGTAGTGAAAGTTTATCTGCTCTACAAAAGCTCTCCATGCTGCTGTTATAGGGATTTAGGTTGAATTTCTCTGCTTAAAGCTCTTTACAATAGAATATATTAACCTACTCTAATCCTGTTAAAAACAAAGACTGGCGTTTTTAAAAATTCATTTAATTTAGTTCATTTGTGTTCAAAAACTGGACATTGATATTGTTTGATTTGTATGTGTTTTTAATTTTATACAAATGCATTTTTATAGACCACTTATTATGACCACGGTTACATCTGCTATTCACTGTTGCTATTAAAACTCACCTTGTCCGTGGCAGTAGTGATGGATGAGGGAAGGCAGTGAAGACGACTATTAAAATTGTACAAACCAAAATCATGTGTTCACATTGATACTGTGTTTCTCTTTTGTAAATCTTGTTTGTTTATCCTATGTCCTGTATAAGGAGACATGATTTTTTTGTAAAAGTTGCCGCTAACACGGTCAGATCGAGTACAATAACAAACAAGCATAATATCTTGAATTAATCGGTTTATTTTTCACTTTATTGAAAACATAATTAAAATATTCATACTTTGTTGAATAAGTGTGTCAGCTCAACTGATGACATCAACTGACGCTAACTAGAGTGAGAAATTATTATGTCTGTCATCCAACCAGTGAAACCAGACTGGTTGGATTACAATCCAGAGTATGACAAACGGTACTCAGAGGAAACTTATTTCTGTATGTACTATTCCTTTAATGAATCACCTAGCAGAATGATTACTGCGCCACAAATGATGCCCAGAGTAAGAATCGTTGGACGTCATTAACATCTGTGTAAATGGGTCTACCATTACAGCCTGTTGTCAAAAAATAAAATAAATATGCACTTGGGTCGAGGTAAACTGAGACCTGAGTGGCTTTTTTTTCACTACTGAAGGTGTGGCCTCTGAGGATGGGTCCTGTGGAAAGATATAAAGACACTGAAATATCCTTTCAATCTAAAAATGACCTTGGTGATCTCGGGTGCAGGCAAAGCTCCGTCTTAAGTTCCAAGAAATTCTGTTAAACCTGTAGGACTGTTTTTTTTTTCCAGCTGATGTTCACTGATTTCCTGGTATCAGGTTTTGCAACATTAGAGATACTGGTCTTACTCAGCATGACAACAATGTTTACATCCAGTATATTAGAATTAAATAAAAGCAATTACTGGAATTTCTGACCAACAGCTCGTTTTTTTTATGTAAACTGAAAATGTAAAGGTGGTACTGGTGACAATATACAATGTACGGAAGGCTTTAAATATTTACACTTTTAGTTTTTCAATTTGCAACAACACATTAAAGAGCTTTTAAGAATCCTCTCATCATCCCCTCATGATGGGAGCGCACCAGTGTCCGTGGCCGAGGGGGTGGAGACTGCTGCCTGGCAGCACGCTGCGGGGACAGAGGACAGGTTAGTCTTGTACAACCTGGGGGACAGCCCACGTGACCAGCACACACCTGTAGGCGCGTCTTTTTGTCCCCGCTGTGCGCGCGCGTCAGAGGATGCGGCCGCGCGCTCAGTGTGTTTTGTCAGTATCGCTACTGTTTGTGACGGGAGCGGACGGTTCATCAGCGAGGTAAGCTCATTTCAAATTAAATAAATAAATATACAATTTTAAACCAAAGCTAATTGTGCTCAAATTATCAACCAATGCTCAATGTGATGAAACCATGAATTAGCCATGAAAATATCACAAGTTTATTTAGGCTGACGCCATTTTAAGACTAAGCCAAATTTCCTGGAATTGGCTCATTTGTTTCTGCGGTTGTTTAGCTGTTTTACCTGCTTGTTTAACTTTAGCCTCCTGTTCTCCTTTTTTTTCTAAACGCTCATGAAAAATTGCGAGTCGTTCATGGTTGATAGGTATGAGTATGCTTTGTGCTCTTAATGTTGTGTAATGTCAATAGAAACTCTAACATGAGCCAGTGAAGTGATGAGGCCTGCGGGAATCTCACTGTGTGCACCTGTATATCTGTCTCCACCCAGATACAGCTGCTCTGTTTTACCACCAACAAGAACACTATGTCAACAGGCCCTTGTCTTCCATGCTTTATCTGCAATCATGAGACTCCTTACCAGTTTATGTTTTCCAACACATTTACAGTATCCTATACCCCCCCATGAGCTTTTATAGTTTTTACATCCTGATGGACTGTCAGGGCAGCCACTGGGCTGGATATGGACCCTCCATCACTTTGTTTAGTGTTAAAAAAAAATCTGTCAAGTACGAAAGCTGCTATTGAAAATTTTAGACTTGAATATTTTAAAACTAGTATATTGCCAATCCGTTTTTTTGGATTACTCCCAAAACTAATTATGTCTTGCTCACTAGGTTTGAAAAATTCTCATCTGCAAATTTCAGTACGTGAACCCAAATAAAGTCAAATATGCCGATTAATTGAAAAATACAAAGCACTAAACAGAAGTCACTTTTCAATGTAAAATGAGAAGTTGTGTGTGTTTTTACTTTCTATTTTTTTTTACCAAGGTTAGTGCCACCTGCATATCAACATGCCGAGGAACAAACACAGCCTTCCACCATACCAGCCTGATGGCAACAAACAGTAAGTTGACCTATATCCTTCCGTCAATACTATTGACATATGACTTAGGTGATCTGATCACAAGTTAATGGCTCTGTGTGATCAGATCTCACTTTATGAGCTCTATTCACAAAAAAATATGCATCATTGATGTCTGCAGTCTCACACACCTATATAAACTTAGCTCCAAATATACCTATACTCGGATATTTTTTTAAACAAGCTCCCTTAACCTATGTTTAACTTTGGTATGGCATTTTTATTTCATAAAGAAGCATACTTCCCTTGCGGCCATCGGTTCCAAATAACAACACGATTGTTTCCAGGGACAGTTTAAGGTTTTAAGAAATCTGCGCCTCCCCTGGCTTAGCCAGACAAAAAGATTATTCATCAGATCTCTGCTGATCCTACGTATCTACCCAGTTTCTGAAATGAATTTCAACAGGCATTAGGCAATTCACTATTGTACTGTGCTTATCCTTTAAAGAGAGTCTTTTTTGAACTGATTGACCCTCATTTGCTCACAAACACCCAGGCCTTTATGTGATCAATACATGAACAAAATACAACTTCATGTCCTCAAACATGTAGATTTGATAACAAATGGTTTGAGTGTGTCTCAGTCAGGAGATGAGCGATAACTCAGCTTTGCTTTGTCTTCCTCCGTTGCAGCCATAGCAACAGACACAGGCACAGTGAGCATACGTCCAACCCAGTGTTTTCCTACTACCCGGGAGACAAGATGCTTCACTTTTACCGCTGGACTTCACCACCGGGTGTGATGAAGATATTGTCCATCATCATTGTCATCATGTGTGTGGCTGTGTTTGCCTGCGTGGCCTCCACTCTAGCCTGGGACTACGATATGAGCCTCATGGGTATGGGAGGTGGAGCCGGCCTGATGCCTGGATATGGCGGCTCATATGGCGGCTCATATGGCGGCTCATATGGCAGTGGTGGTTATGGCAGCTCATATGGAAGCGGCATCGGTGGTTCCTATGGCGGCGGCTACAATGAAATGCAAGTGGATCCCACTGCTGGCAAAGGCTTCATCATCGCCATTTCAGCCATCACCTTTATAGCTGTGCTCATTATATTTGTGTTGGTTATTTCGAGGCAAAGTGCTGCACGCTCTGCAAAATTCTACTTGGCAACCATCATCATCTGTGCCATCCTAGCATTTCTGATGGTCATTGCCACTATCGTGTATCTGGTGGCAGTGAACCCAGCAGCTCAGTCCACAGGGTCTGTCTACTACAGCCAGATTCGCCAGCTGTGTGCCCAGTACCAGACGCAGACCCAGGCTCAAGGGATCTTCCTCAACCAGTACCTTTACCATTACTGTGTGGTGGAGCCTCAAGAGGTGCGGTATGACTGTGGTTTTGAGAGGTTGTGTATGGGTTCTGGTGTGGCAGTGTGTGTGTTGCTTATCATCACAGATACATTATTCAGATGTAGTCATAAGGTCCAGTTTTTTTAAATACATACCAAAGCAAATTCTTTCTGTAGAAAGAAACTGTTTCAGTGCTCAGTGAACTGCTGTTAGATTGACCTTGCAGACAGATTGCAGACAACAGATACTGTTTTATTATAGTGGTAACAACATTGTTTCCAGATAGATATGCTGATATTGTTTTTCATATGATTTATTTCTGTTGTTTATGCCTTCAGACCTCTGTGGTATTTACTGTCCTTTTTAAGGAACTTCAAAGCACTAACATCCAGTCCTGTGGTTCCTGCAGGCTATAGCTATTGTCCTGGGCTTTCTGGTGTTTGTTGCCCTTATCATCCTGCTGGTGTTTGCAGTCAAGACTCGTTCTGCGATCAGACGCTGGGGCCCAGAGAGAATTCTCTGGGAGGAAGTAAAGGTTGTCACAGATGGTCTGCACAACAGTGTTGGAGAGTGGGTGAGTATGTGTTTATTTATGATGCTCCTGTATAGCTACACATTTTGAGCATCATTTTGAGTTTTGGTTTTCGTGTTATGGTTTCATTGCTCAGAGTAATAGTAAGGCACTGGTAAAACTTGGCATTAGGCTTGTAATTGTGATGGTTGTGTGTAGAGAAAGGGGGATGGGTAAAGCCTTATGTCCATGAGCGTCTGTAGGAAGATAGAATTACAAACATGTTTGTGTGTGTGTGTGTGTGTTTGTCAGGATGGTTTCATTTGCAGTTTCTGGGTGTGGTCTGAGAAGTCACTCGCTGCTGCAGCATGACCTGCTGTGCTGTCAGGATGATGTGTTCTAAAAATAACAACTTAGCCAAGAACTGCATTATCAACAACACACTCACTGTAGATGAACGAGTGGATGTACAAAATTACCTGAACAATAGTCTAACTATGTTCCTATAGTTCCTGTAAAGACATTGTCATGGTTTGTGTTTTTTGGATTGTGGCACAAATGAAAGTGTTGAACAGAAACTTCTTTTGCACCAACATAGCTTTCATTCCAGGAGTGTGAACTTTCCCAGCATGGCATTCAGGCCTGACATTTCAGCAGTCACACAGGCTGAGACATACTGTCTCTGACTTCCGGTTAATGGTAGTGATTGTATCAGTGGTACTCAGGTATACTAGGAAAAGTAGAGAAACCGGTTGGTCTTTGTGAACGGCTCATACACCCAGTGTTTATCTTATGGTAGGAACTAGTTTCTACCGCTTTAATGAGGACAAATAGGGAGCCTCAGGAGACCTGACCGAAACCTTAGGCAAGGAAAATGAAACTATCTTTGAAATGCAATGACGTAAATTAAGAAAAAAAGTCTGAGATTGATATTGATTATCATTATTATGTAGCAAGGACAGGTGTGAGAGACAACATATACAGTCAGTACTTAAGAGAAGATGGTCCTAATATTAATGTCTGAATATATGAATGTGGAAGACAAGTACCTTGAAAAACTCTGATGGCCTGCAAGGTTTCCTGTTCATAACAGAATCACATCTCTGCATGTTTATAATTCAGTTGAATGAACAGTGATTCACCTAGAAATGAAAAAAAAGAAAAAACTATATACCATTAGAAACGTACCTCAGGGAAAACCATCCCTGTGAGATTTTATGGAGGTGGGGGGCAGGAGCATCAGTGGGTTGCAGAACAAAGTACAAAACAGTTGCTTTTGACTTTGTACAAGCATTATCTTCCAAAATAGATGTTTCACTGCTTTGTATAAATCAGACTGGAGGAAATCATCATCTGTGCATTTCTTTCTCACAAAACTGCAACTGTGATTAAACTTTATTCAAGAATATAATAGGAGGCCAGATGACTATTAGCAGGAAATTCATATAAAAGCAAAATGAATTTGTTTGGTGTATTTGGTGTAAATATGTTTGCTGTGGACCTGGCCAAGACAGTGGTTGCTTCATGCTGATAGTGAAACATGGAGATTGTTGTGTTGATGTTTACTCACAGTCTTAGGAAAACTGACATCATTTGAATTTTTCCAAACACAGTGCCAAAAATCAAGCCAGAGTTTGTACGGAAGAATAAAGTCAAAGCTATGATCAGGGTTGACTATTGTGCATCATTCTTTTTGGGTTTTGGCAAAAGACCAAAACATTGTTAGTGGACATATATAATGGGATTTATTGTTTCGGTGGTATTTAGAAACAAACTAAAACTAATGGAAGAATGTTTTTTTTTCAGGTGAACAATGTGTCCGGTGACCCAGAGATACTGCTGAATGATCATAACAACAAAGTTGGAGGTTCGAGGGATTATCTTGACCGATTGGACCACAACAAGCCTCTTTACCTGCCAGGGTAAGCTGTGCACTATTATTATTATGCATACATCTCAAAAATCCCTGTCATTTTTTGTAGACTTTCTTCAGTTTGAAATGAGCCTGATGAGTTCAGAGTATTGTCAGGTGGTGGGTGGAGTAAATGTCCCCGTCACTTGGGATGTAGGACTATGTTGTTAAAGCTAGCTGCAGTCAGAGAGGAAACAGCATTGGCAGTGTTTGAGTGGGTGATAACATCAGTAGGCAGACACCTATAGGCAGATTTGTCTCCAGGAAAACCCAACATCCAACATTCCAAAATCAGGATTTTAGCATAAGTTCCTGAAGAGTTAAGGCCATGTTGACTGCATCATCAAGAGATCTGGGGGAACTGTAGATGAGCTAACATTGGTGCAGGAGTGGGTCAACATTAACTTAACTCAAAGAGGAAGGCTGCTACAGTAATGTATAAAATCATATTCTATTAACAGAGATTCAGACATAAGCAGCTATGTGGGAGGCCCGAAGCCCAGACTGAAGGACTACGACACTGGTGCAGAATCTGGTGATGACCTGGAGGAGGAGGACTTTAGCGCGTGAGTGCAAAGGGATCTGATGTGTGATGTGCCTGTGACAGTAATCATTATCATTACATTTATTTCCACATGAGTAGAGGGTATTACTAGTAATGTCTGATCAGGACAAAAATGCACCCAGGTTAATTCCACTTCTTCCACTTGATCTTGCCTATAGGTTGTTTCCTTCTATTGTGGATGAGCAAGAACGTCTGAGCTACAAACGGGAGTTTGACCGCGATCACCAGGAGTACAAGGACCTGCAGGCCGAGCTGGACAGCATTAACCAGAACCTGGCTGACGTGGACGCAGAGCTAGACCGACACCCAGAGGGCAGTCCGCAGTTCCTGGTGAGTGGCAGAGCCAGTTTGAGTTTGGTCTCTATGCATTGCTTGGTCCAGACCATTTCAGAGGTCTACTATGTGTGGTTATCATTATCAATGGAATGAGACGGAGATAACTAAGTTCAGACACATATGGTTTTGAAGTCAATTTGAATTGTCTGAAAACAAAAATTTGATTAAAGGTCAGAAAAGACTTAGGCCTGGTAACTAATATCTGTACTTAGAGATCCAATCATACGAGAACAGCTTTTAGTTTGTCTGTTCTCAGCTTGCATTAAAATGCGTCCTGCATGTTACTCCTGGAGCTCACTTTTCCACACTACTGTATTTTCATATATGCATGAATCAGCAGACATCATCTCTATTCAAAGAGGTCAAATAGTGTTGTTTTTTGTTGTGTAAAGAGGTCCCTTTTGTCTTGTTGTGTATTTGAAAATACAACAGAAGAACACATTTCAAATGAACCTTGAAGAAAATAAATGATTATATGGTGATTAGCTTTGGCAAACAAACGTTTCAATGTATGGACACAAATGTCAATACCACAGGGTCTGAACCGGGTCTGAGACACACTTTTGATTGGCATTTGAATCTGAGATGAAATAGTATTCTGAGTGATTGCGTCCGATCATTAACCACTGCTTTTCTAATCTTAGGACGCCATGAATGAATACACCAAACTAAAGAATCTCAAGAAGGTAATACATATCCAATGATTTCCAGAATTGTTGTTTGTAAGCATTGAGAAAAATACATTTTTGTAAATAAAATGAAATTGCTTGAATTATTTTGTCCTCTGCAGTCCCCAGGGTACCAGATTAAGAAGAGGAGGTGTAAGTACCTCAGATCCAAACTGTCACACATCAAGAGGATGATCAGCGAATATGACCGCCGACCTTGAGCCTTAAACACTGACCCCACTGTTTGAGTTGATTGAACCAGTATAGTAAAAGGTCTGTTACTGTATATCCTGTATCAAGCCACGTTCTAAGATTATTTTCAGAGGCTAGCAGGTAAAGGATGTGTTAAATTTTAAAAGTATATGATTTTATTTTTTACTATCGTTTTCTGATCTATTTGTCAACCTCTCTGTTTTATATGAAGAACTATTTTAAAGAACAATGGAGGTGTGTATTTTTCGTGAAAACAGATTTTGCTCTAGTACTACTGAAGGAATTTTTGTGCTTTTATGGCATTTTTAAAAATGATTTTTTGAGTGTTTTATGTACAATGAAGTCACAGCTAAGACATAATTTGTGTGTGATGAATTCACTGCTCACCTCTTGTAAATATTGTTCATTTTTAGCCTTTAAAACAATTTAAATTTATCTGTAATAAGCCTTTTTGTACTTTTTTGCACTGCTTTCTGTAAATGATGAAACCTCACTGTTCTTCGAAGGAATCATTCAATTGTACCCAATTAACGATAGTGCTTTTTGTTAAAGCAGTGTCATCCATATGTCCAACATTTTTAATTATAATTCAGTTATTTTCAGTCATTCAAAAATAAAAAATAAACAATCACTAATGATATAACTACTCTGGATGGATTTATCTCTTAATTCTCAGATAAAACAAATTTCAGGTCCTGCCTTTTCTCACATACATACAAACATTGCAAGACTCAGACACATTGTCTCAATGAGATGCAAAAAAACTAGTCAACACATTTTTTTTTACTTCCAGGTTTGATTATTGTAATTCCTTATTATCAGGCTGCACCAGGATAGAATTCTCTCTAATGCTTGCTCGCTCTATCAAAATTGTAATTTTGTTGTGTTGTGTATATGCAGCATCCATTGCACTTCTGTCTACTCTGGGAGAGGGATCTCTCACTGTGACTCTCCATGAGGTTCCTGTGCTTTTCCCCTGTTAAAAGTGTGTTTGTCAGTTTTTCTTCACCCTACAGAGGATGCTACACCCTGTACAGACTGTTAAGACCAATGAGGCAAACGCTGATTTGAGAATATGGGCTATATGAATAAAATGTTGATTGACTGACGTGTAGTGTGCTGGAATTTACGCCGTATTGTTTAGTAGAATATAATGCGTCTGTGAAGTTGATCATACTGTATATGTACTCCGATACGGAAGGTGGCGATATGCTCGTAAATGTTAGTATTGCAACCCACCATTAGAGCGCGAAAGAGATGAACGAGAGGCTATCTGAGGCTAACTGTGCTTTTCTTTGGAGAGTGTGTTTCCGTCCGGAAGATAAAGCCTTTGCACCGCCGACAGTTAAGGTACAATATGAGTTTTTCTTATGTATATAGCTTAATTACATAGTAAGTCATATCAAACACAGTGCCTAGAAATTGGCTCTCTTAATGTACATATACCATAACTTGGTTTCGGTTAGAATATTGAATTAATTAAACATTGCTAAATAAGACGCGTTAACAGAATTGTAAACAGAATAGTCAGCGAGCAAGTCGTTGTCCACCAGTCACCTGTGGCTAACAAAAAGCTGTGTCCTGTTACAAGACCCTATCTGATGTAACAAAATGATTTTAATGTTAGGAATTGTCTGTAAGATTGGTAGATAATTCGACAATTCATCAATTATTAAACGGGCAAGACAAATTAGTTCAGCACACTATTGCACTGTAATGCGTTGTCAGGTGTCTTTTTACCTACATTGTAAATCAGGACAAATTTGTAAATTTAGGGTTATTGCAGTCTACTGTCACTTAATATTTGGCATGTACATAATTTGCAAACCATGTTTAGATACAGTGTAGTATTAAAGTCAGCGATAGGCGTCTTCACGCCCTGTAGACTGACACTAACATGAAGCCATTGTTTTCTAGTTGTTTGGCTGTTTGTTGAATTTGTGGCCTGAGACACAATGGATGAAGAACCAGAGAGAGCAAAACGCTGGGAAGGCGGCTACGAGAGGACATGGTGAGCCACTTGTGATATTAAGGAGATTTTCATCATGGGATATGTACAGTAATTTAATTCATGTAAACACTGTGGCTTACACTAGCCACACAACACTTTATGGGATGAACCACATTAATTCTGATGTTGGAAACCTTCAGCATCACATCATTTCTGCTGGAATGTTGATTACTGGTACAAGGCAAGATGGATGTTTCAGAAACACTCACACTAGCCCATCTGATATTAATGTGGTCAGAGTCACAGAGATCAAATTTTTTGCCCAAGTCTCCCCCATCGATGCGGATGTTAATTGAAGCTTTGGTCTGTATCTTCTGAATTTTATGTTAATTAATTGGATTCATTCAGTTATTCATTTTCTTCTGCTTATCCCCCTGGGGGTCCTGGGGGGAACTGGAGCCAACCCCTTGCTTGATTTATTTAATAACTGCATGAATAAGAATGTGTACAGGTGATCCTAACAAATTGCTCTATGACTGTGTATGTACTCTCACAGGGAGGTGCTGAAGGAGGATGAATCTGGGTCACTCAAAGCCACAGTGGAGGAGATTCTGTTCCAGTCCAAAAGGAAAAGGTACGTTTGTTTATTCGGATGATTATACTGATGAAAAGTTTGAAATAGATTTTCCACTAATGCTCTATTGTACAAAAGTAATGAATACACTACTTGACTGCCAGTGGAACGTTTTCCATTTGCTAGTATATGTATTTGTTATAACAGAACTCCTCACTGGTTAGTTCTCCACTGAAAGTTCTTTTTCATGCAAATTAATTTGCTGGTTGTTTTTCCCTAGGGTGATCAAGGGCCATGAGCAAGTGAGACTGGGAATGGTGAGTGAGTCACCTCCTCCTTATACTCACTATCTTGGTTTTAATCCCCTCTTATATCTCATTTCAGTTGCTGCAGGACCAAAATACTCTGTTACACTTTTGGTCAGTGTGTAGTATAGCATTAGAGCTTTAGAAGATTTAAAATGTTTATATCATTATCATTTTCCTCAGATAAAAAACAGAAAGCAAAGAAACGATTTTCATCTCCTGTTTTAACTTTATAAATATTTTATAATGTACAAAACATGACTAGCCAGTGGTCTGAAGCTTATAATAAAGTCTACTCTAGATGCGTCACCTCTATGTGGTGATTGACTGTTCAAAAAGCATGGAAGACCAGGACTTAAAACCAAACCGCCTCACCTCTACTCTGAAGGTAAGCCTCTGTAACAGATCCAGTACAACACTGTACAACAGACGCCACATATTTGATGATCTGTAAAGCACCACTTTGTGTCTCCTTTACTCTGCAGCTGATGGAAGCATTCGTTGATGAGTATTTTGACCAGAACCCTGTCAGTCAGGTATGTTCATTCATTCATTAGCTCTGTGCATGTGTTACACTGATCTGTAGTCAGACTTTATTCCTAAAATCCCATGAACTCTTGTTTCAACAGGTTGAGGTTAGTTTGTTGGACAATAAACAGATAAAGATAGTAGTACTGAGAGGAGTATCATCATAAGTACACAGTAACTGTAGGGTTCCTGACAATGTACTGCATCACCTTCTTCTTTTGGTAGATGTGCCCATACAGAAGCAGATGTGGCTATAAGTAGATAAGTATTTGTAGACTTTCTCACAACTATTAATGTGGGAATAGGGCTGAATGATAAAAAAATAACAGTAATTAGTGCAATATAGTACACAGATTTTTAATGGAGATCTTTTACTTGTAACAGAGTAACCATTATACTTCAGTATTGGTACTTTATAGTAAAGAATGTGAATATGTCTTCCATCACTGCTGCTAACATGTAAACAGATGAGACAGGAGACCCTTAAGAGACATTAGTAATTACTGTAGTAACATTATAAGGAAAGTACAATGATAAGATGAAACATATTTTCAAAGCATGAAAATTTAATACCACTAATACCACTTTTCACAACTATTACTGTATCGTATCAGTACTACTATGAATACATTTTTTAACTAAACCGTTAATGTCATTTGTGTGGAGGTGACATAAACTACATATCTACATACAAAGTGTCAGGTGTGATTTTGTTAGATATTACTTATTAATACTGAAAATATTGCTTATCTCCTAAGGTCCTTCATTTAAAGAAGAGCATATCATATTGATGTAAAAATCCCACAGCCATTAAAGCAACAGGCCAGCTGGTAGAGCAGTTTGTCACCTACTTTATCTCCGCAGCAAGCCATGACTGTGGTGTAACAGGACTGTAGCTACTTTAACAAACTGATCTGTGCTGTGTGTCTACAGGTGGGCATTATCACCACCAAGAATAAGAGGGCTGAGAAGCTCACTGACCTGGCAGGTGAGGGACACATTAACTGTTTTTAAACAGTTAATGTGTGATAAAATGTGATGAGTAATGTGTGATTTATTTTTAAAAAGCTTTTATTGTCAATTTGAGCTTTCTTTACTTAATTGAAAGTGTTGGGAATGTGATTTGTTGGAGAGTCCGATATGTGTGGCTGTAAAGAAATGTTGCAAAGAAGAACATAATGTGACATGATGATCCCTGTGTCTCCATTGTCAGGAAACCCGAGGAAACACATCACTGCTCTAAAGAAAGCAGTGGACACTGTGTGTGTAGGAGAACCGTCCTTGTACAACTCTCTGAACCTGGCGATGCAGTCCCTCAAGTAGGTTCTTTATTATAAATCTGTTAGTCTGGCCTCTATAAAACTATAATATCACTCAGCTGTTTCCTGTCTCTTTATGAAGGCACATGCCAGGACATACGAGCCGTGAGATCCTGATAGTCCTCAGCAGCCTTACAACATGTGACCCAGCCAACATCTCTGAACTGATCAAGGTGAAATTGCACTCTGGTCAATTAAGTAGTTTTTTGCCAGGTTTGTTGTCTATCTGAGATATCATATGTTTCTCCCCTGTCAGACCCTGAAGTCCCTGAAAGTGAGGGTGTCAGTAATTGGCCTGTCAGCAGAGGTCCGGTTGTGCACGGTGTTGACCAGGGAGACAGGAGGCTCGTATCATGTTATCCTGGATGAGAGTCACTTCAAAGAGCTACTGATGATGCATGTCAAACCTCCTCCAGCCAGCTTCTCATCTGAATGCTCTTTAATACGCATGGGTCAGTAGACAGTAGACATATGCACAGCACATACATCATCCTGCTGCTTCATATACTCAGTTCTGCTGAACATGGATTAATCCACTGTGGAAAGCAGTCCCCAGTAAATACATTGTTTCCTCCTGTCTCAGCAATTTTTGCTAAATTTCATTAAGTAGGTGTCCTGATAGGTGTCTCTAGTAGGCTACGACCATGTGATGGTGTGTGAGCATGAATAATATATAGATCATGTAAAAAACAGCTATTATTTACACCATTTTCTTTTGTAATGTCAAAGTATCTGCTGTGAAAAGGAGAGAATGGCAGAATAACAGCTTATACCTTTATGTTTGGAGACACTGCATGTCTTTCCTGTAAGCTAGGATTGGTTAAAGTGTAAAAATTCAGCATTTTTGCACCCTTGTAGCAGCTTTACACCAGCAAAACTAGAAATGTGTGAAAATACACAGTGGAGGCAAGAAAGGTTTTTTTACTCTAAGGGACATTCATCAAGACAGTTATTACCCAGTATCAAAAACAATAAGATCAAATATGACTATGAAAGTATCTACGGAGTAGATAAGATTCTCAGGCACACTCAAATTAATCATATATTTTCTCAGGTTTTCCTCAGCACACTGTCACTGCTCTGACTGACCAGGATGCCAAACCTTCATTCAGCATGTCGTAAGTAAAAAATGATGTGACTTACTACTTCTTGAAGCTAGGACTGTGAACAGCCCATGTGTACAAGAGTAACTTGTCTTTGTAATGTGCTGCCCCTGATGTGTGCCTTCTAGTCATCTGGACAGCAGCAGTGGTCCAGGTCTGTCTCTAGGAGGGTACTTCTGCCCTCAGTGCCACGCCAAATGCACAGAGCTTCCTGTGGAGTGTAAAGTCTGTGGTAAGTCTAAAAGAAGGATTAATTGTGTGTGTGCGCGTGTGTGTGTATTTGTAAAATTTGATTAAAATGTAATTATTTTTTCTATGACATCAAAAACGTGTGTGTGTGTGTGTTTTGTCTCCAAGGTTTGACTCTGGTTTCTGCGCCCCATCTTGCCAGATCCTTTCACCACCTCTTTCCCCTCCAAGCATTTACAGAGAGTCCAGTCGAGGAGCTCCAAGAAGACAGGTGGCTCTCATACATGCACACACACTCTAAGAGAGACATTGTCTTGCTTTGAATCTAAACCTGGTTTCATTTGCTTCCAGATTCTGTCAGGCTTGTCAAGGTGAGCTGAAGGATAAAAGTGTAAGTACAGTAGATGCATTGTATTATATTTTACTATGTCTACTATACTATTAATATTTGTCATTTGTTTGATCTGTATACTTGTACAGTGTTTACAGGGAGTGGTAGAGTGACACCATGTATTTATTATATATTTTTATATTCCATAGTCACAATAACTATGTCTATCTGAGCACTGTCTTATTATTATTATTCTTAGAAATATGTGATTCATTTACATATTTGATTCATTTACAATATATATGATTCAATATATTAAATATGCATAAGTATAATTCACATTTATTTTGCAGCACATAGTTCTGTGTTAAGTTGCAGTATTTTTGGACTTCATATGAGGATGAATGACAGTACAAGTTAACTTATATCTGCTGCCCCCCTGCCTTTTTGTTTCTAGATATTCTCATGCCCATCCTGTCACAATGTGTTCTGTATGGAGTGTGATCTCTTCATCCATGATTCACTCCATTGCTGCCCCTGCTGTATACACGATCAAACCACCCACTGAAGCTCAGAGGACGGTTGAAAGACAGAGACTTATGAATGTCGTACATAATATAATGGCGTTTACTCGTACATTAAGCACACTCTGGCTCATCTTATGAATCCCTTCACTGTTTTCTACCTATGATGAGATGAATGCACACAGGCTGCATGTGGACCATTTAAATCGTTGTACAAAGTATGTAATGACATGTACAGTATGTCAAAGATTTGAAGGTGGTGGCATCAATAACATTTCACAGGCAGTGGTGAGCTACAGTAAAGGTACTGTTTGCTTTCAAAACTGCTTTTGAGCTATTTTACATAGTGAGTTTTTTTGCATTGTTTATATAGTTATACACCGTTTTGTACAGTAGTTGTAATTATGACATTAACATAAAACATTTCTTTGCTCTTGCTTATATCATGACTTTGCCTTGCTCTGTCTTTAACTCAGAATATCGGATGCAATAAAGGGTTAATGCAGACACAGCTGAAGCTACTCCTGAGGAAATGTAGGCGCTGTCTGGTATTTTTCAGGTATTATGTCTGTCAACACCAACATTAACAGTGTGGATATTTATAGACTAAATAATGAAACTATTCATCATTTCCTAAAGTTATTCTTGGCTGTGTGAAAATTAATTCACAGACTTAGGAATACATTGATACATTGAACCTTGACCTTGTACATCCTGTGTGAGTGCTGATGATTTTGCGGATGTATGATATTTGGGGATAAACTGATTACTGACACTGATGGAGATCTTTGATGGCAGGAGATGGAGCTGGTAAGTGATCGAAATTGACAGTCAGGTGCACTGACACCGGAAAAAGGAGGCGCAGAAGACGATGGGCGTCGTCATTTCCGGTGCGTCAGTCTACTTTGCGGGCGGGAAGAAGCGGCGGTGCGCGTTAATGGTCCAGTTGTATAGTGACTATGTCCCGGGTCCTGAACAGTATTGTGGCGGTGTGTCCTGACATGGGCATCGGGATGAATGGAAACCTGCCCTGGCATCCTGTTCGACTGAGGTGCATCTGTTAGTTGTTTGTTAACGTGGAAAGAATAACAGATTGTGTGTTAGTTAGTGAGCTGAAGCACAGATTAGCATCGTTGTTTACATTACAAAGGGCATGGACAACTGCTGCTCGCGCCAGTGTTTTTCCCGCATATTGAACTGTGTGTTTTTTCCATTATAGCAACGAATTCAAACATTTTCGCACCATGACAGCGACTTCATCTGCGAAAGGTAACTTCACTTCACCCTGTTCTTACATAATTACAACAAAGCAGCCGACTTCTGCTGGGTCAGAGGTCAAAGGTTTATTTCTCACAGTAAAATATTTATAGCTGCAGTTATACATTTACATTTATAACACGTGAAAGAAATTACAGATTGACATAAATGTCACATGTCGTTCACACTGTTTTTACATTTTTGTCCATGAGATGTGTGAACTCAAATTAAAGGTGT
Organism: Trinectes maculatus; assembly: GCA_016785345.1. Taxonomy (NCBI): domain Eukaryota; kingdom Metazoa; phylum Chordata; class Actinopteri; order Pleuronectiformes; family Achiridae; genus Trinectes; species Trinectes maculatus. The sequence continues at coordinate 59,227 of JAFBJQ010002477.1, read as the reverse complement.
TTGTGTTCATTCTGAACAGCTGCTAGCTTTACACTTACACGATATACTAGCTTTCTGTTATATCATTAATGAAAATTAGATGTATTGTGAAGCATGTACCTTATCTAACATGTGAGGTGCAGATATAGGGTACGGTTTCCAGACCTCTTATTTTGTGCATAATTCATAGTGACATTGTGTTATTTCACATGCTTGTCAGGTGATAATCTTAACACAAGTTCAGCTTAACCATGATTATGGGAGTTTTGGAAATAAACAGGCCGTAGGATAAAAAATCATATACAATACAACTTTGCAATGATGAAACTGATTAGAAATGTTAGAATTGTCAGACAGAGACCCCTGTCTGACAATTTTAATAGTTAACAGATGGCCGCAGTATGGCAGCAGTCATAGTGAGTTTTTTGAAAAAGGTAGGATTGTTGATATCCTGGAGCTTTGCACCAAGAAACTCTCTGTACATGGAGAAGAGGACTTGAACTTTGTTGTCCTGCAGGCAAGCAGAACGTGGTGATCATGGGCAGAAAGACATGGTTTTCCATCCCAGAGAAGAACAGACCTCTGAACAACAGGATCAACATTGTTCTCAGCAGGGAGTGCAAGTATGTGTCACACACAGTGCATGCCGACATACAGCAGTGTGCATAAATGAATTGTCCTGTAAATGCTTTCTATTTGATGGAAGTGTTGCTCAGTTTGTTAACATTCTGTCTCTGTTGATATTCTTTCTCCAAAATGGGACATCTTACACCCCACTTCATGTAATAATTATATTGGCACTGGTATTGAGAGACTGACTAAAGAGTGAACTCTTTTCTTTTTTACCATGAGTTTATTGGTGTGGAAACAGAAATCTGAGAGATATTTCATACCTGGCAAACAAAGTTGTAATCACTTACAAAAATCAATACCATCAGTGATGAGAAGAAAATAATTTTTTAGTGTATGAACTGACCCAAGTCAATACGTAACATAGTGGCCAGTTAGCAGGGTCAGGAACCTTTATGCAGGGCCCACTGGGCCTAAAGTGAAATTGGTACTCTGTAACCTCATATAGCTGCCTATATGCACACTGCTATCCCTGTGCCTGCTGTAACGCTGAAATTTCCCCAATGTGGGACGAATAAAGGAATATCTTATCTTATCTTATCTTATATTCTTCCAGAGTGCCCCCTGCAGGCGCACACCACTTAGCATCAGACTTCAGCTCAGCTCTACGGCTCATTGATACAGAGCTGCCAGACCAGGCTGATCAGGTCTGGATTATAGGAGGCAGTTCTCTCTACAAGGTACTGCATGGAACACCCAGGGTGCATACTGTTCACACGATACACAAAGTTTTTACAGTATCACATAGCTCTTAGTATGTTTTTTACTCCTGTTTTCCTTTGTTTGGTGGAAAACTGCTGTGGAAATTTGCCATTTTGAAATATATTACTGATAAATGTTTAATTTTACTGTCATACTGTTTACAGCTATCAGTGAAGGTAATGTTCAACCAGTTGAGGATGCAATGAAACAGGATATACACACACCCCTCTTTCTGTAATTATTCTTTTATTGCTTCGGCCCACCAGGAGACGATGGAAAGCCCGGGGACCAAGAGACTGTTTGTCACGCGAATACTCAAGCAGTTTGAGTGCGACACTTTCCTACCAGAAATCAGTCCAGACAAATTCCGTCTCTTGCCAGAGTAAGATCAGCACTTCTTCAGATCTTCATTGTTGTTATTTAGGTTTATGCTACAACTGGAGTTTTATTTGGTAGTTTTTTTTAATTTAATTTCCTTTGTTTATGATGATGTTTATGATGATTGATGCGATCTTGAAGCAAAGACAATGATCACGGGAAAAATTAACAGAAGTAAAATGTTTATCACTAACTTTCCTCCAGGTAAATTTAAATTTTGTATATGCACCAGTACTGTCAACCTTTCATAATAATGTGTTTCCCACAGTTATCCAGGTGTACCACAAGAGCTGCAGGAGGAGAATGGTATCCAGTACCGATTTGAAGTCTATGAGAGCATAGACCAATGAAGAGGATTAAAACAATACATTTTGATTTTGTAAATGTGCACCACAGCAATGTAAATGTTGGACTTTAAGTAATACTATTATGTGCACATATACACAAATACACATATGTATTTCTTTACTTAAAATAAAATGTATTTTGTCAGTGATTACTACTGTGGGGTTATTTACAAGTGGAGGAATCTAAAAACACGAGTACTCATTAGAAACAGTTTTATCCTTAACTCGTTTCTTATCTGCAGTTTCCAGCAAGACCAGTTGAATATGTTAGTCACTGTTTACATATCCTTAGCTGACAGTTCCTGTGTGGTGTAAATTCGAAGATGAATAATTACACAGTTATTGAGGTGAATGGAATTACGGATTATGCTCCCCCAGTAACAATACAAGATATTAGTGGAAGACACGTTGGCACATTCTGTCCATCCATGTATAGGCAAACAAACCCACCGTCTAATGGAAAATGTCAACTTTATCTTTGTGTCCAGAGTACAACGAATACTGAAGAGGACAGGACTGTTTAGTCACATTTTTTACAAAACACATAATAACATTGTATTTTGATTTACATCATTATTCTCGTTTTGAGCAAAAACGAGAAAAAAATGTGTATGTATGTATATATATGTATATACATATATATCAGGATGGATATGACAGCCACTGCTGCATTACTAGATTTGAAAGCGTCATCTTAAAAATCGAAAACATCCAGTCATCCTCTCTTCCTCACTGACATCTAAATATGGTGATGTGTCCATGAAGTGAATGAGTGTCTGTTGTGCAGTCGTCATCAAAACAGATCTGTCTGCAGCCTTGAACTTACGGTGACGTTGGCTGCACTATTATAATCACGCACATCAAAAGACTGAATACCTGGCGGTGAAAAGAAATGTGTCGTACCTGCGCAAGTGCTTCACAACAGACCTCTCTCTGCGCAGTGGCTGTTCATAATAGGATGTGTTGTCATTGACTGTGTGCTCCACAGCTCCCATATAACAGTCTTCACTCTCCTCAGTTATCAGTCAGTCTGCTGCACAGATGCCTGCTGTGTCCGCTGGTTCCTCCTCAGCCTGCACACTGCCTGGGACCTAACAGCTAGCAGTTCTTCACAGTTAAGAATGAGACACATTTAGGTAAGTGCATATTTCATTTAAGTAACCGTTCATATTGAAATCGATGTTGTCTTGTTGCGTTACACTTGTGCTTTCTGCAGGTTGTTTGCTGTATATTTTCAATAGAGTTGGTATCGTAAAAATCGTTACCATCAGTAGAAATAATAATATTAAAAGAAAAGAGGGACCTCCTTATGGTTGTGTAGGGATGTTGTTTAATTCATATAAAACTGTTGTGTTACTTTTTTAGAACCGATGACCTTTATGTTTTATGCACAATAGTGAATCGGTGTCACCACTGAGAGCGTTTCATTCTGCGGAGATTCTTTTCCTCCTGTCAGAATTATTGCTGTCATGGTCAAAGAGACAATCTTTTTTTTCTAAAAACAAATATTTTACACAGACATGAATAGGACATCAGTCTCCACTTTGGTGGATCCTGTGAAAAAAACACACAACTTTCAGATGTGGAGTGATACAAAGATGACATTTTCTCTGCTGTCTCCACCATTAGCTATTCTGTCTGATTTGGTACCAGCTGAAGGCCAAGCCTGGGCCCTCAAAGAAGCCCAGAGGAGGCTGAATGTCACGCAGCACAATAGGCTGTTGACTTCCTGTTCCTCACACATGCATTTTCTCAGCATTGTACAAATGGCTACCATGGTGCTTCTTGGTTTAGCAATGCATATCCATGAAGCTGGGAGACAGTTTTAGGTAAGAATGTTAAAGATCTATGAAGCAGAGTCCCAGGTATCTTAAATCACAGTTGTCTTAGAGGCATTTAGGGGTCAATCCCACTTCGAAACACAAAACCTGAAAGGGAGACATGGAATTCACATTTCTCGCCAAGCAGTTCTCTACACACTGTGTAAAGCCACCAACAGTGACCCACCAGATAACTGACAACTTAGTACTATTCTTCTTCTGCAATTACAGCCACTCGGCTATCTACACCTTTGGTCTACAAGTGACCGTCTGTTGTCAAAGACACTGAAGGTGGATGAGACTCAGCGGGAATCCTCATGATGAATGAGTCAAAAGAGGTTCTAACAGTGGGCAGTTCCCTGCTTAAGGCGGTGTGTCTCAGTCGTCTGCGTCTGGCTCGGCTGCTCTTGGAGGGAGGGGCCTACATAAACGAGAGTAATGAACATGGCGAGACGCCGCTTATGGTGGCCTGCAAGACACACCACACAGATTCACAGAGTGTTCCCCAACACAAGATGGTTCGGTATGTTCTATATGTTATATAAGTGAATAGTATTGGTTGGTAAATGCATTTGTTTTTGATTAGATTAAAAGTAGCTTCCTTTCTTTGTTTAATGGATGTGGTCTCCATTCCCGCTAGGTATCTTTTGGAAAATGGTGCTGATCCAAACATCCAAGACAAAGCTGGGAAAACGGCTTTGATGCATGCCTGTCTTGAACAGGCTGGAGCGGAAATTCTCTCTTTACTTCTGAGCAATGGAGCTGATCCAACTTTGGAGGATCATTCAGGCTCATCTGCATTGGTTCATGCAGTCAATTCAGGAAACAGAGATGTGCTCAGGGTCCTTCTAGATGCCTGTAAAATGAAGGGTAAGGAAGTTATCATCATCACCACGGACAAGATGCTGTCTGGCCATCAGGTGACTAAACAGTACCTCAATGTCCCTCCACCAACTGACCGTGAGGAGCATATGCATTACACCCCAACATCTTGTTGCATGTCTGCAGATAGGGTCAAGCTACAAACATCTCCACAGTGTTCCTCAGCAAGTGTTTCTCTCCAGCCTGATAGTCCCCCTCTTGGCCAAAGGGATTCTGAGGGTTTATCCTCATCTCAACCAGGTTTTCCAAACCAACATCTTAGTTCTTTGCATATTCCTAGTGTGGATAAGCAAAACAATCTCCATAGACTACATTCAGCGCAGTGGACCAAAAGTCCTTCCCTGCTGCTCCAGCAGAGGCAGACCTCTTCTCCAGCAGCAGACTCAGTGGAAGTCCCTCCTGAGGAAGAGAGGTCCTTCAGAGTCAGTAGCTTTGCCATTCACAGAAGACCTCCTGCTGTTTCCCGCCACCACAGCATTGATGTCAAAGACACAACAGGCCTTCTGAAATCAATGGAGAACCCGTCAGGGAACGAGACTCGAGAAGGAAGAGGGAGACGAGGCTTTGGTAGGAAGATGTCATACGACAGCGCTGCAGCTTCAGTGCATTCTGCCTCACATCCAAACTTGCATCAGGACTGCCCCTTTCCCCGTGAATCCTGTCCCGTGGATGAAGATTCCTCATACTGTCTCAGACAAGTCAATGTTTCAAGTCTGCAAAATGTGGTCCATCGGAGGAACATTGGTATCAACCACTACAGCTCTGACTCTCAGTTACCACAGTTTGGCTGCTGTGACATTAGCTCCAAATGCACAGCTGGAGTGGAACCGGAAAGGCACAAAGTGGTCAGCAACAGGTCCTCCACTCCGTCAGGATCCAGGGAGTCCTTGGAAAGCTCTGTCCAGAGACGAGACCCAGTCAGGATCTCAGCGACCCATCTTCTGAATCACATTGCCCACACTCGCCCTGGATACCTCCCTCCACTGAATCCCCATGCTCCTATACCAGATATTGGGATCACCTCCAGCTCCACCTACCCTTTGAGTGGAAGTAGCAAGACACTGAATGGTGCTCTTACAGGGTCAAAGGCTGTTTTACCCTGTGCTCCTGTTTTACCAATGAATGTAATTAAAGCCAACAAAATGCTGTGGCGACGTCACTCAATGCAGAGTGACCAGATAAAACAGCTTCACAATTTCGAGGAAACATTTAGCCACTAGAGATAAATAATGAATCGGTATGTATTATTCCCGGTATGATACATTGCTGTTCTAACCATATAGTACATTGGCTGATTCCAAACTGTGTAACTGTGAAACAGCATTATAATTGCATGAGGAAAATGTGCTTTATTTCATGTTTCTAAACTTTATTGGAATGGTGCCCTGCAGCCCTTATTCATATATGTGAATAATGTCAACACCTTAAGAGATCACCCCTGGAGTTAAAGACATATTGTAACTAAACAAGGTTGCAACATTTTTTGACAAGCTGATAATAAAAAATAACAATGGTCAAGCCTGGAGGAAACAAAGGCATGGACTATTTTTTTCTACGTTCTTTAGACATGACATGACAACTACATTTTTTCCAAAGTGTAGGTAAAAAAAAAGTCAGTCCCAGGTGCATTCTCCTAGATGCCTAGCAACAATTAGGTGTGTTAACCGCAAATCACATTACATTACATCACATTATATGACTTCACGTCACAGTCTGCCCCATTTGTTGCAGGAAAAGAACTAGTCCTTGCGATATGAATTTGAACATAGCTGTCAATCAAGTGATAAATTGACTATCTCAGGGGTCTTCAACCTTTTTCAGTCCGAGGATCCCTTGGCTGAGAGACACTGAGAATGGACCCTCACACTGCAACCAGACCCTCTCTCTCTCCTCTCTCTCTCTCTCTCTCTCTGTCTCTCTCTCTCTCTGACACACACACATCTACCACACTCCTCTACACATGTGTAAATAGAATTATAAATTATAAGTAGGAGGAATAAATAAACCCATGTAAACTCATTTTAATCATTCTTGGCGACATTTCTGTTTTTTATAGTTTATCTTACAATTAGCCGCCACAATTAGCCATTTTTGTTTTTATAGTATTAGATTTTTTAATTTCTTTCACATTTTTTTACATTTCACATTTGCTGTCAGGGTTGACAAATTCATGATTTATTCTGCCTGATAATGTGTCGAAAGAGCACTAATTTAATTGAGAAGTAGAAGAAGAAGAAGAAGAAGTAGAAGCATTTGACCAATCAGACTTCGACATTTACTTCCTCATGGTTGGACTTGTCAAGCTGTGATTGGTCGGAGGCAGCAGTAATGTTTGAAAGCGACTGACCCCGTCCTGTCAGTGTGTACCGGTGTTGTAGCAACGGGGACAGGCTGAGAGATGGAGATTGTCCACTGTGTCCACGTCGTGTTCAGGTCACTGCTCTTCCTGCTGCTGTGCTCAAACAGTGAAGCGAGAGAGTCGGAGCTCAGCCATGTGACGTGCGGCTCACTGGTGAAACTGCTCAACACCAGACACAACGTCCGCCTGCATTCCCATGATGTCAAATACGGCTCAGGTAACTCAGGTCCTCCTTCCGACTGCCTGTGTAACTATACACTCACAGTCAGACACTGTGTATGACGCTACATGTATATACTTATGCTGTATGCTGTGTGTTTATGTCTGACAGCCAGTGTGGCCGCGGCCCACTACGGCCCGTGGTGATGGGAGAGCGCTGTGTGAATGGCAGGTTAACACGTACACGAATAAGTCTATGACCTTATGAATTTCATAGCTAAAGTGTGCTCTTCGCCATGTCTGCCCTGTGCCGAATTCAAGAGCGAATCGTATTCATCTGTGCTCTAGTGTTGAGTCATCACTCGATGCAGTTCACTTTTGTCTGACAAGGAAATCATGTTAATTTGTTGTTTCCGTCAAAGTGGTCTGGCATTAACTCTTTCCGATGCATGGTTGCTGCTAAAGGCAGTTTAGATTCTCCACTTAACACAAAAAGCATGGATCTGGACTGTCGGAGGAGGCATGGGAAAAATATACAAACTCCATCTGACAGCTCTGTCAGTGCTCTCCAAATGTGTATTTTATCAGAGAAACTCAACTGATAGCTGCAGGAGGAAAAAGAAAGTTAAAATAAGAGAAAAAACAAAGCCAAAAAAGCTGCAGCATCAACAACAACAACAACAATAATAATGATAATAATGATAATTGGAAAGCCATCAATGCAAATGTGCTGTGAAGGGAGGTAGAATGGCTGCATGCACAAAATAGATAAATGGTTATTAAGCAGTAAGTTATTTAATGTGGAAATGTGAACAATGCAAAGTGTAGTGTGGGTCAGCAGTAAGTTAACAAAGGTTTAACAGCTGAGCACTGATAGAGATGTTGAGACAGGAGAGATGTGGACCTGGGTGGCCATAGGATGGAAGTACTCCCTGAAGCTTTTTGTCATTGTGTGTCATGTTGAGCATCTCCTCTCCAGAACCCTGTGGACAGGGTGGAAGAGACGTTTTGTTGTTTTGCATGTTGGCATCCATGATGGCTGAATTTGGAGGATCTTTTTTCAAATGTTACATTAGGCATAAGTGAAACACAAAAATAACATTTCTCACTTTTACAAACTATTTCTAAACTTGTTTCAAACTTGTTCTGAAACTTATGAGAGCTGGAGAATCTCTTAAGTTTGAAACACACTGTAGTCACAAAATAATATGGCTGTCACTGCTGAGGAAGGACATCCACAGCACAGATACCACAGAGACGCTGCTTCTTTTGAATCTGCACATTGTTGAGTCTACTGTCAAGGCTTCTATGGAATCTTTTGGCTCTTAATGTGTGTCTGTATGTGTGTGTGTGTCTTGTCTTTAGGCAGTGGACAACAGTCTGTAACAGGTGTAGAAAATGCAGATGATGCCAACAGTTATTGGCAGATTCGCGGGAAGCCAAACCGACATTGTCAACGCGGGGCAGCCATCAGGTGTGGTGACACCATCCGCATCACACACATGAAGACGGGCCGAAACCTTCACACCCACCACTTCACCTCCCCGCTGTCCAATAACCAGGTCAGACAGCGGCACTCGCATTCACTGCTGTTCTTCATCCACATGTGCTCATGATTTTTGATTACTGTATTGGTCTATGTACAGATTTTTTAATTCTTATTTTTCTGCCTGTCTGTGTTGTCATTAGGAAGTCAGTGCTTTCGGAGAGAATGGCGAAGGAGATGACCTGGATTTGTGGGCAGTGCAGTGTGACGGTATCCACTGGGAGCGTGATGAGGCGGTGCGCTTAAAACATGTGGGTACAGATGTCTTCCTGAGCGTGACAGGCGAACAATATGGCCATCCCATCCGCGGCCAGCGGGAGGTGCACGGAATGAGCAGTCCCAACCAGCACAATTGGTGGCGTGTAATGGAGGGTGTGTTTATTCAGCCTAGCCAGGAACTGATGCGCCATGATGAGCTGTGACATCATCACCAAGGCAAATCCAGCATTTATATGTGTACAAGGAGTGTGTGGATTCCTGTCACTGCGGTGGTTTTATGGTACACCAGGACCAAATGTGCTTGTGTGTGACAGATGTAGAATATTTGACTGATGACTCATCTCTGAATATGTGAAGCACTCGGGGTGTTCTGGCACAAGGTGGGGTGGGGGACTTTCAACTAGTTTAAAGACAATTAGTGATATTTTATCCTGTGTAGCCATATGGTGTATATATTCTTACGTTTCCTCCTGTGAGGATTTTATAAGGGAATACATGGTTACCAATGCAATGACTACTAAACAGTAAAGGTGGAAGGCCAATGTCAAATAAAAGATACATAATATATGGACGTTTTGTTTCTCTCTCTCTCTTGTGTGTGTGTGTGTGTGTGTGTGTTAGCTCTTGAGGACCATTTCTATTTCACTAATACAGCAAAATGTAATTTCTTGTGCCCTGGTTAAATACCAGGCTTTGGCAGGAGCTGGTGAGGTTTGAGGAAGAGAATGAGATTTTGGTTTGGTTTCCAAGATGAGGGGTGGCACACTGATGAAGTAGTTTCTCCAGGTACTCTGGTTTCCTCCCACAGTCTAAAGACATACAGTATATACTGTACTGAGATTACGTTAACTGGCTTTAAATTGACTTTAGATGTGAGTGTGAATGGTTCTTTACCTCTGTGATAGGTTTGCTAACATGTATGCGTGGGTGTATGTACATGTTGAACTAAATGTGACCACATGGTTAATATCATCTGGGCCCAGTTGTTCAAAAGGTGTAATCTGGATAAAAACTATCCGGATTTCGAAATCCCTTTTTTGTTATCCAGGATCACGTAATCCGTCTCAGTTTTATCCCAGTTGTTCAAAGCAAAGTAGGATTGGATCAGTCTGATCCAAAGCCAAATTTTCAAGATTACCAAATCCGGATTAGACTGCACATCACACTGAAGACCACTAGGTGCATAAAAACAAACATGTAGAATAGCCAGCATGGGGTAACTGAAAGTGTATTGATTTGGTATTTATTTGAAGAAACAAAAAGAAAGCACAGAAAATACAAACATCCCATTTTCAATATCTTTTGACCAGCCAGACCATATTATAGTCCATATTTCAAATCCAATCAAAAACCTCCAACCCTGAAACATGAGCAAAACACATTCAGCCTTTGTCTTCTGTGGAAGAACCAGACCAAGCAAAGGATGTTTTATGCCTCTTTGAGTTCCTGTTGCAGTGGTAAGTGTCTCCGTTTGTGCAGCTCCACCTTCTCCAACTTCTTCCACAGAAACTGTACTCAGATCAAGGATCACTGTTTCGTCTTCTGTGGAAGAACCAGACCAAACAAAGGATGTTTTATGCCTCTTTGAGTTCCTGTTGCAGTGGTAAGTGTCTCCATTTGTGCAGCTCCACCTTCTCCAACTTCTTCCACAGAAACTGTACTCAGATCAAGGATCACTGTTTCCTCTGCATCAGTAGGATCTGATTCACCTTCCCCTTCAGCTGTGGGCTCACCATCACCTGCAACACCTTGAATCCTATGGAGAGCTTGAGAGTGCTCCCCTCCAATAATGTCAAGAACCAAGTCAGTGTATTCACCTCTCTTGAAGGGCTTGTTGCCTGTTTGAGTGTTTTTTGCCTCCGAGTGATCCTTTGTTGCTTTGGCCTTTAGATTCTTCCATCTAAATTTGATCTGATCAGTCGTCCTCTTCTGGCCAGATCCTGTGGCATTTACATTCCTTATGATTTCTGCCCAAGCACCGTTTTTCTTCTTGTTGGTCAGTTCTCCTCCCTTTGTAGAACTAAAACGTCCTACTATTGAGGCATAGTGATGCTTTACACCTTCCAGCAGTGCATGGGTTTGCCCAATACTATTGGGGTTATTGATTGCACTCATGTGTGTATACAAGCCCCCCATGAGCGAGAATGGGAGTACATCAACAGGAAGGGAAGGCACAGCGTAAACATACAACTTGTGGGTGATGCTGACCTCCTCATCACAAACTGTGTTGTGAAGTGGCCTGGGTCTGTCCACGTATCCTGAGGGGAAGCGCTCCATACAGAAAGCTCCAGACCAACCGACCAGAGGGCATAATATTAGGAGATAGTGCCTATCCTCCTCCTACCATGGCTGATGACCCCTTTTCTTGCACCAAGCCCACCTGAGCAGGCACGCTTCAACACTGCTCATTCCAAAACAAGGTGTGCCACTGAGCGTTTACATGGAGTTCTGAAGAGGCACTTTTTGCGTGCCTCAACTACTTGCCAAGTGGAACCCCAAGGTGTGTGCAACATAATACTTGCTTGTATTGTCCTTCACAATATTGCTACAAAGCGGAATGTCCCTCTCTGTGATGAGGTTAATGATGCACCTGAGCCAGCTGAAAACGAAGACATACCTCCGACTTTCTCTCAGAATGAGAGAGTGACTGGTCGTGCAGTAAGGGATGCCATTGTCAGAAACTATTTTTGAACAATGATTTTTGGATGTGACTGTAAATATTATGTTTCCAATTAGAATTAGAATTGAATACTCTTTTGTTTGATTTTTGACAGCTATTGAGTGTATTATTTTATTTCTACTTTCTACTGGTCTGTTATGCAAAGTAGCATAAAATGTCAACTGTATGGTTTGAAAACTAGGTTCAAATATCAATAAATAAATGTTTTTTTTACTACACAATGAATGTTATTTATTTCACCAGTTTGAATTTAATTAAAATCACATTTTGTTCCTGAAATTCCCCCTGAATCCACCCAACTGCTGGGATCAGAATAATCCTGATTTTTTGGATCAAACTTATCCTGATCCTACTAAAAAGTTTTGAACAACCCAAACTGAGGGTTTTATCCAGATCAAAACCAGGACTGGATTACGTGATCCAATCCGATCTCACAATCTGTTTTTGGTTTTGAACAACCCATTTTCAAGGTTTAATCCAATCCATTATCCAAAATCCAATCGGATTACTTTTGAACAACTGGGCCATGATTACTACGAATGTAATCCAAAATCCAAAAAGTATGTCCACTGTTGCAGCGTGCTCTGTCGTCCAGCAGGTGGTGACACGTTGCCACTTAAGGGACGGAGGTGGGAAATGGGGAGCATCATCATCATCATATCCGCTCTCCTCAGCAACACTCTCCAATCTGATCTTCAGACTTCTGCATCTTCTGCATCCCCGTCTCCTTCCTGTCTTAGGAGCGTGTGGTGTTAGTGAAAGCAGTAACCGCGGTTACATGCTGTAAGTGATACTTTACAGGAGCTATGGAGGGTTGTAGTGAATCTGTCAGCTGAAACATGGAAAATGGAGAAATAATTTCTGCTTACATCTCAACAGTAAAAGCCTGTTATCCAGTTAATGGAGATGCTATAATGGATGCAGCTGAAAGACTGATTGTTTGTCATGTAGAGAGAGATACATTTTTACTTTGTATATTTAATAATATATATTTAATGAGCCCCCTCGCCTCTGCCCCCATCCTTTACACACAATATATATTTATACAAGAGAGAGAGAGCTACCGATAGATGGAGCGAGGGGTGGGGATAGAGAGACATATGCAGAGTGTTGGAGAGAGAGAAATCTTTCTCTGTGTCCGTCCCTCTCTCTCGCTGTCTATCGCTCTCTCGGTTGCTTATTCCGCCGGAGTCCGTACTGCGGTTTGATATCCGTTGGTCTTTATGTGTGTTGTAACTACACACATCTCAATTTATAAACAGGAAAGAGATTAGATTGTTTTGTCACATCTGGGAGAAGTGCTAACCGACAGGGTAGAATCCATTCATTATGAACGGCTTTAACTCCAGAGATGGAAAAGAGGCAAAAATCATAAAATGGTGGCGTGTTCCTTTAAATACATCATAAAATAAAAACAGCAGATAAACCCCCATTTTCTGTTCAGTAAGAATCTGAGCTGTTATTTTACCGCCTGTTCGTGGATATTATATGAATTATCCATGAGCCTTCTTACAGACAGACATTACTCATGAAAACCTGGCGCATACATCCTCCTTAATTTCAGATGTGACCGGAAATGTCTCTTAAACTGTTAATGCTGGGTGAACAGTGCAGACAGCAGGTCACTGCTGGATTCTAAATGGGCTGTGTATGTTTTTAAATGAATGGCGTGATTGTAATGTTGACTTACACCAACAGTCTCCGCAGGCGCCATTTACTACAGAGGCAGCAACTTTCAAACACGTAGCGTCAGGAGTAGCATCATACTGCAACTAACTCTCATCAGCATCTCTCTTATTCTACATTCTGCATTGTGTATATCAGTATCCTGGGTTATCACAGTGCCATCTAGTGGGTGCAGAAGGAGAATCCTTGGCGTTCCACTCCTGAGTCTCAGCAGGTCGAGTAGAGGAAATGTAAGTGTGACCATCCGCCTCTGATGAGGAAGTGCTGTGTTGTTCTTTCACCTCGCCAGTGTTTCTCATGTTTCTCCAGTTGGGTTTGTTTCCTCACAAGCTCACTGCTTCACTGCAGACACTGTAATTTCCCAATTGGGATCAATAAAGTAAATCTATCTATCTATCTATCTATCTATCTATCTATCTATCTATCTATCTATCTATCTATCTATCTATCTATCTATCTATACATGGTCAATCCAAATGAGCCAAAGTGGTTCGTTTTCGTGATAATGATGGCCTGAGGACTGGGACAAAAAATTGGGGTTAAAGGTTATAAAAGGTGTTCTCACATTCAAGACTGTTTAGTTCAGATTGGAAGACATAAAAGTATTAACTGTGGGAGCCAGATTGTTCATTTGTTGTTTTGATTATGGGTATTATGTACGACAGGTGGCAGTGTCTATTCAGGTCTGTCTATTTAGTCAGGTGGGTTGATCAGTGCAGGTGCACACGCTGATGAAGCCATGCGGTTTTTGACCTTGTCACATGGTGTATGAAACACTGCAGGTTAGAGTGTGGATTATTGGAGAATAAGATTATTAAGTGTTGTTGTGTATTGCAGCCTATTGCAACAAAGAGTTGTTTATAATAAATTGACAAAAAAAGAAAGCTCTTTTCTATCCATAGATTCCACCAGGTACTGAAGTTCAGCATACCAACTGCATTGTTTTAACTTGTATTGCATTGTAATTACATAAAAATATAAAAGTACCTCTATTTTTTGTTGAATTGTTCTGTTTTAAAGAAACTAAATAAACGTTCTTACTGAAGTTTCATTCTTAAACGATTTTAAAAAGGAAACATAGGGTTTGAGATTTTTATTTTGCCGAAAATTAGCCATTTCTGGACAAAGTTTTAAACGACAAGAACACAGTACAAGATCTGGACAAGCATTTTTATTTGAACATTTAATAAGACAATACAAGCAAAGGAAAATGTACAAGCATTAAAAAAAGTATGTTTGGAAAAAAGTTTTTTTTTTAAAGACGGTGGCTATAACACTGCACATGAGCCAAGATATGGACTAGCACAAATAAAACGAAATGATTAACATCATCCAGAGTCACAGGCAACAATTTCTCCAGGAAAAAAGGAAGAGTTAAAACACATTACTATCACCTGACTTAACTGTAGAGAAAAACGGCACTTAGCACCTAATCTGTAAAAGGACCAGGGACCTTTCTGTCTCTTGATCTGCTACTCACTGAGGTCTCACCCAGAATGATGTCACTTGCTTGCGGAAAACTGACATCTGAAACACAAAACACTTTCACACAACCCATCATACTTGACTAATTTGACACGCACATGCACGTGTTGCTATTTCACCGGCTAACGCGCGTTTGACTAAATGCCTCGTTGCTCTCACAATCGGTACAAACGCAGCCTTAAAACTAACAACCGGATGTGTTCATCAAGTCTTTAGTTGACATAATGCCAGCCATGCTAAAAGTTTGGTGACCATGTGGCTAACATAGGTTCATTGCTAACTACAGAGGACAACAATGTCTGTGACATCAAAACAATGCGTTTCCACGTCGAGCACTAAAGTGATATCGTTAATTTTAAAAAGAAGTTTTTACAGCATCCACTTTACAGGAAGTGGATGCTTCCATCCGGTTTCATGCACGTGGCAATAAGGGTGGAACTATTGGCTTAGGATAGATTGGTTGAGCTACCTATTGCCTATCCAATCAGAGCAAATCGTTTCTGTACCCAGTTACTGAACTGGAAAACATGCTTTTATTGTATTGTCAGCATGCTATCTGTTTCCTTTTGTGTTGTAGTAATTTACGGCAGCTTTATCTAGTTTGCTGCCCTCCTGTGGTGCAGATTGGTGCACCAACCAGCCATAACCATATGACCACTGACAGGTGAAGTGAGTAACATTAATAATGTGTGCCCTGTATTGTTCAGTCCAATAGAGGAGCTACTGCAGCTCATTTTGCTGAAAGAGTCCATGCTGGTTCCAGTAGCAAGTTGTCAGAACACACAATTTAGCACCGTTTGTTACACATAGGGCTGTGTTCCCACACACCTGTCAGGAAGCCCAGGCTGAACAGTATCCACTGCCTAAAGCAGACCCCACAGAGGGCAGATGAGCATCAGAACTGGACCACAGAGCTTATGGGAAGAAAATTGTGGGCATGGTCTAATGATTTGTGGTTTCTTTGTGGTCACGTGGTTAGCTGGGTACATGTCTGTCCTTTACGGGAGGAGATACAGGGCCTGCTGGCAGAGGCAGTGATTGGGCAATGTTTTTCTGAGGAACCCTGGGTTCTGCCATTCATGTGAATGCTACAGTGACACATCATCACCCGAATCATAGTTGCTGCCAGAGTATATGGAAATGGTGTTCCATAATGGCAGTGGCCTCTCCCAGCAGGATAATGTGCCCTGCCACACTTCAAAAAGGGTTCAAGAAAAACGTGATATCACAGTCAAACTGTAAAGAAAACGCGTACACTCCTTTATTTAGCGGTGCATTTATTGAAGAAAAAACTTTGCAAAGACAAGATGAAGGCAGGTGAGAGGAGGTGTTGTGGTGTCTTCAGAGACGGGACGGGGCAGGTCCGAGGCTCGGCCAGCTGACTGATGCCCTTTCATTATTGCACTGCTTGCTGCAGCTCCCACAGTAGTGCAACAGGGAAAGAGTGTCAGGCAGAGAGCGTCCCAGGTGAGACCAGGGAGGAGTTCAAGGTTTTCATTATTTTTGTGCTCCCGTCTGTGTGAGGTGAATCTAGGAATAATGCAGTTGTGCATTTGGATTAATTTAATAAAGTAAAATTGAAAATTACTTTAAAGAAAACTAAAAGTGTTTTTTCCACACGTCACAGAGAAGTGACAGCGGCATAAGAGAAGCCTGAGCTGAACAGCTGACTGTCACACAAACAGCTGGATGACAAACGCAGTGGAAAAACAGGGTTTAGATGGCAGCGACATTGTGTTGTGGTTTCTAGAAATGCTGATCAAAATCTGAAGGTTTAGTCAGTGATTAGTCTTGATGATCAATCTACCCTGACATCATGGATGTACATTCACATGTGGCTTCTTACTGAACAGCGTTGCTGTTTAGCCAAATGATAGCATGCCTCAACCGTGTCTCTCATTCATGCATGACAGATATCAGATCCAACATGAGCCAGCAGCGTGGCAGACGTGGTGTGGTGTAATAAGAGGGTTTGACAGCAGCAGTGAGGCAGTGGCTTAGCTCTGCAAAATGATCTGTACATTTTGTTGGGTGAGAATCAGCAACATACACATCTGTATGACCACCCTAACAGGCAACAGGTCAATACAACCACACTCATCTGTATCTGACAAGCTCCTGGCAACATGAACATGTTTACATGTTGTCTGGTGCATAGAGCTTCAGGGAGATACAATCAAAGCAGCAAACAGTGAAACGAGATACATTCTAATACCTCACTGATGATGTGGTGCTGTCCAAGACTGTGGCACAAATTTTAAATGTAGTCACTAACTTGCTGTGTGAATTGTGCAAACAGATAACACAATGGCCTTGACTAAGTCAGCAATTTCATTTAAAATTGGGAAGAAAGAAAAAATAATAATACACAATCAAATAATAGTGATTGTGTATCAAAGAACCTGTGATAAGATTCTCCTCAAGTTTCTCATTCCTTTGTCCTGTTTGTAAAAGGTATTGTGCGTTTCAACATTAGTGCAAGTGAACAACATCCTAAACCAACAGCTGCTTTTGTTAATAGACCTCTTGTCACCATAGTCAGTCACTATAGACATGTACAGATTCATTGTTTTATTGTCTGGTAATTTAAAGGGGAATAACAGGACATTTTAGCTCCTGTGAAACATGGTGTTTAAAAGGATCAGTCCACCAAATCAACAGATATAATCCCTTACCTGTAGAAAGCTATGGCTGGTTTTGAAAAGTGATAAAATAATCAAAATGATCCAGCTTTGAGATTTGTACCTGCGCTCAAACACAATTAGAGGTGAATGGAATTTCACTAGTGATGCTTCAGACACTGACACTTAACATGTGGGAAAAAAGCAAGAACTAAAAGAAACTTTTCTCTACAGAAAGTTGTCATGTAATTGTGGATAATCCTCAGTCCTCAGTGTCATTTCAGCCACTTTCTGATACAGATATAGTCCTTAAGAGACTGTCGCCAGCACATTCCATGGTTTGTCCAGTTATAGCATTCTTTCTGCAAAGAAATGTTCAAAGTCTCTTCCATTCACCACCACTGTATTTGGGAGGAATATAACAGAAGATGTCTCAACCTTGACTTATAGATTGACCACTCAAGGTTTGACAAGTTTTGATTGTAAAAAACTATTTGCATAATTTTTTACCTTTTAAAAGAGATCAAGAATATAAGCAGTTTTCATAGTCATTTATTTTAAATTGTATTTGATCAACAGTCGTAAATATACCTCTAACCTTCTGGAAGTGCATATTTAGAACCATCGCTTACAAAGAACCAAAGAGTTTATCACAAGTCATTTCAAAATGAAGATAAATTGAAAGCTCTGAGTTGATGGGATTGAAAATGCATCAAATTAAAATGAACAGTTATTTCACTGCACACAGACAACAACCTCTTAAACCTAAGATGTCTCAAACTAATTCATTTGGAATAACATTACTGAATGGACACAATAAAAGACATTTGCCTCACAGCAAAGCCACAATCAGGACATTCTCTGTATCATTTGTATCACTGTGTACAGCATGTAGCATGAGTGAGATGTGGGGCCAGTTGCAGTTGCATGAGGCTCAGTGTAAGGCCTCCGTGACATGGGCTGCTTTAGAGCAGGCCGACCATCCCTCAGAGTCAAGACCCTATAAGCAATATTGCACTACTCTGTTAACTCCAGTGAAAGCAGAGGCAATATTGATAGGGTCTTGTCTGCAAGGTGACGTGGATGAGACAAGACTTCTTCTCAGTGAGAGGCCAAAGAGGTAGAAACACAAAACAACAACTACAAACAATTAACACCATTGGACGACACAGACAGAAGTGTCATGGGAGTCATGTTCTGTCATTGAATTCCTTTTTTTCTAATTTCCTACCACCTTGCTGCCACAGAATTATCTCACAATTTATTTAATTCTTTATTACTATTTTATTATTATAAAAAGGGAGTTCCCAGCATGCCAGTCGTGTCACATGACACATCCCCAGAAAGCCCAGGATGTCCTCTTTTAAATGACAGCAGGGTTTAATTGAGTTAAAATATGTGCATGAAAATGTAATGTCCACTACTGTGGACAAAAGTCAATGGGCCGGGTCCCAGGAAATATGTTCAAGAAATAAAAAAAAAGGCATAAGAAACCCTAAGCTTGTTTTGTACACTTTGTTTATAACCTAAAATGAGACCAAATAAAAATGATCATATAAAAGTTTTTGTTGATCCATGCAAATTCTTTCCCATGAAGCAATGTCGCTAACAGGGCCGATTCAAGAAATGTTTGCAGACTATGTAAAAAGTGTGAAATCCTCAGTTCTGTAAGTTAGTGACACTTAGGTTCTAATTAATCAAATAAATCAGAATCCATCCAGTCAACTGCAGTGGCTCGGCACACAGCACAAACTACTTCTGTGTTTTATGAGGCAAAGGTTAGGTGTATTATAAAAGTCACATAATCATAAAAATGATTCTGAGAACACTTGCAGATATTTCTGTTTGTCTATCTTTCAAACCAGTTTTGACCACATCATCCAAAACTCCCTGTCGTTCACCGTGTTTCCATTAGCGTGAGGGCTGAGAAAAACGTTGGGTCATACTGAACAGAGCTTCTGAGGAGCCTCTAATGTTTTCCGTGATAGAAACACTGCACTCTGACCCTCATTATAACAAATACTTTGGAGACAACAGACATGATATATTCCACTGCTCCTTTCTTTCTTTCTTTTTTTTTTTTTTTGCTCCTTTAGGAAAGGTCAGGGGCCTCTGCACATGCCTTTGATCAGCTCTGTTACCACACAAACTGCTCACTTTGCGTAAAGCGATTCTTTAACAACTTGTAGTGCAAGTTAGACTCACACAACATTAGTTAGTTTCGAATAGTTTCGACTTTTCAAACATTGTTAAATCAGATTCTCTCACTACATTCCTTCGATGCAAGTTTAGTAATGATGTACGGAAACATAAGCTTTTACCTTTTGGAATTCATTCCGTGCTTCCATTTCTAAGCAATACAACTAGGAAATCTTTAACACTTATGGCCTTGCTATATACCATCCTAAACATTCAGCACTGAGTGAGTGATTTAATACTATAATCACATTAGCTCAGAAGTCTAAACCTTAGGATGATGCGCCCTAAGATGTTTTACATTACTGTTCACAATTCACCATTTGGTAAACAAAATCTGTTAACAGCAAAAACAGAAAAAAAAAGAAAACGAAATATCACTGTTGAGTGAGATCTTCAAATTTCTTGTCTAATCAACAACCCAAACAAAAAAACAGAAGGATACTTCATTTCCTGACTGTAATTTATCCACATTTGTAGCTGATTCATTTTCTTCTGACCAGCTTATCAATTGATCTCCTTATAGTTCCAGCACTAACAAAGATCACCAGTAATCGCACACATGCTGAATTCCTAAGCACTAAAAGATGACCAGATGAAACCATTCTACTTTATTTGCTCATCATCATCATAGGTACATAGTTTCTAATCATTTATATCTACTTATAGATAAATAAAAATAAATCTAATTGAACATGCAAGTTAGAGTTACCACAAGAGATACAATACACACCAACATAAGCTTTTGCATAGCTGATAATTGTGGCCACCATTAAAACAACTTGCAGTGTGTGACCAAGTTTAAGGATTTGTTGTCACAGTGGACACAGTTTCAATACAGTGTATTTACTTGATACAAGTACTTAGAACAACAAGATCACCGCATCAGTGTGGCTAAGGGCACATATACACCTGGATCTATGTGTCGCTCCTCCTCTAGCTGACATGTTTACGCTGTCTATGACTACAGCATTAGTCCATTCTCTGTGTATCGGCTACGATTCCTATAGATCCAGGCTGCTCTGGTATTTGCCTGCCAGCACAGTAAAACAGGCAAGCTTGTGCACGTCTATTATCACACGAGCTCTCCCATCCACTCAATAAGCAAGCCTTTTTTTAATCACTCTTATTTAATAACAGTCCACATTGACCCAATGGAGGCTTTGATTGATATCACAGGGCCTTTAATGTGGAACAACAAATACAGGCGTAATGTTTAATAAAAAGGAGGGAAAATTATGACCTTACCTGCAGAAAAATACTTTGGATTGTTTACATGTGAATTTTCTCATTTAGTCTCTTATTTAAGTGTGGTGCTATTTGTTATCCAAATTTTTATTTTTATATTCTTAAATTATAAATGGTGAATACCGACTGATAATCATGAGACTAACTTCATTAAATTAAAACTGCGTTGATTAACAGTTTAAAGAAAACTTTTTTTTTAATCCTTAAAAAACATCATTGTCATTTTCTGCAATTCAGTGCAAGTGGGTGAAAATATAGCGGGAAAACAACAACAACAAAAAATGTCCTCTCACTTTCTGCTGATTGTGTATTTTGCTCCATCTTTCACTATGACACTGAAGACGCACGCACAACAAACAGCAATTCCAGTCACTTGCAAAACAGTGGTTAAATATGACGCTACAGGCTCCAGTGCAGCAAGGCGTGCTCTCTCTCTCTCTCTCTCACACACAAAAACACACACACACATACACAAAGCAGCCCTGCCCTCTGCATTCCTCACAAGGAGCCCCATCCCCCCTACGACCTGCCCCAAATAGGAAACTTACCCCATTTTTCCCACCCACACTGTGACTTCTTCAAGCCTGCACACTCAAATTATGCTTTCAAAAGCCGACTGAAAGAAAAAAAAGAGGTCTGCTCTCCACACGAACACAGGCCTATCGCATGGCTTAACAAAATGACTGCAGCGTTAACCTACAGGCTCACGCATTCCTCTGCACATATATTGCTCTTAATGGAAGATAACAGATCCTATAGGAAAATGTTTGCGTTCCATAAACCACGCAAATGCACACAAAGAGATGAAACCACTCTATAATTCAAAGCGGACTGTATTTTTTTTTTGTTTTTCTTTTACATATTTTGCACAATAAAAGAAAAACAAATGAATTTTTTTATGCTTTTAAAAGCCTGTTAATATGCCGTGGTAAATAAATGGCAGCAGTAAAACTAGAAATTAAAAATAAGCTGCAATCACACAATCGAAAAATCACACTGCAAGAAAAAAATTATTCACAGAACAACCATTTACTTTTCCCTGTATTAAATCACTGGCATATGATATACGATTATCATATGATTGAATCTATGTCACTGTTAACCCAGAAAAATGAAGGGCAAGAGACTTCGAAGGTCTGTCAGTGTTTAACTGCATTTCACACTGTGAAGCAAAATCTAGCAACAGATAGTCTAACACAATGTGTGAAAAGTTGGGAAAGTTGACCTCAAAGCCTGTTACTTAATCTGACACATGGTCTGGACTGCAAACCAAGACAGCCTCTGAAATTCAGTGAACAAAATGTTCTTTTTTATAGAAGGCGTGGTCCAGGAGGCCTGTGTCTCCCAGCGTAAAATACAGCCTAATAATGCAGCGTGGTTGAATAGCAAAGCCACAGACTCTTCGTGTCATAGGGACATCTGGGCTTAGACACTGGTTCCCAAACTGGGGACTGGGGACCTCCAGTGGTCCTTGAGGGACCTTCCAGAATGAAAGATTGTTTGATTAATTTCAGTTAAATGTAAATGTAAATGTTTTGCTTTTGCCAAAGGTTCAGACAGTTTCCCCCCTCATTTTTTCATGTAGTTTTTTTTAAATAAAGGCACTGACAGAATGTATTGTTGAATAACAGCTTACTAGAAGCACCAGTGTCCAAGTCCAAATTTTAATGCAAACATACAAACCTTAAAACTACTACTACTACTACAACTAATACGAATTACTATTAGCAATAATAATGGCAATGATGATATAAGGCAAAAATCACCACAGGAAATACAAATTTAAAGCTGACGTCACAAAAAAAATCTAAGCTCTGTTAATTTGTGAATGGCTGATTCAACTTCAACAAAATAGAGTATTCTCTTCTATCAACAGTAACTGCTTACACTGTACTAATTAAAAACATTTCATTATTCATAAAGACAGGTTTTGATGAAAACTGACAATAGACTATTTTCCCACAGCATTAAACTGTGACCTAACAGTCAGTCAGAAAACACCAGCAGTGGAAATAATAATGCTAATAATAATAATTATCATTATGGCTCCACTGTGAACGTATGGCCTGTGCAATGTGATCGTTGCTGCACATTAGCGTGTGTGTATGTGGGGAGGGCGATTCCTTCCTATAAAAGGACCTACTTTCCTCCATGTTTTCTGTGTTCTCTCCGTGTAGCAGCACTATATGTCCTTCCGCTGTGCAGCTGCTGTTGCCACCGCTGCTGCTGTAGTACAGGGCGAAGGCCGAATGCTATGACAATACTATTGCACTGCTTTAGCGGATGGTACAGTAGTGCAACATCGTCAAAGCAGCTGACCTCTGCACGCGCGCGCGCACGCACACAAACACGCAGAGAGAATACACGCACACCAGGACAACAAAGTGACGTGTGTAAATAAACGGACGCCGTGACAAAGTGGTAGCTTTGTCTTGGCGCTGCAGCGTCCGATCCGTTTAAGGCGAACAGAGAGCCAATGTCTATTTTCTTGTCACGTTGAAATAAGATTTGAAAGAAGAGGAAGTGGGAGACGGAGGAGGGAAGTGCGGGGGGGGGGGGGGGGGGGGGGGGGAAGAGGGGGGTTGAAGTATCTGCATGTGGGTGTGTATGTGTGTGGGGCTGGTGGTAGTGGTGGGGGGTAAAGGCCGGGGGGTGGGAAAGAGGGGGAGGGAGGGGGGGCTGTCAGCCAATGCCCTTTTAATATTGCACTGCTCATCTGATTTCACAGTAGTACAACAGAAAAAGGGCCTTGGACAACACGGCTGCTCCTCAGATCCCAGATCAGTCCGATCGCTACCACACTGTGTGTGTGTGTGTGTGTGTGTGTGTGTGTGTGTGTGGCGGTGGGGGGACGGAAGGGGGGGGCTACATGTGAGCCCACAGCTATTAGCATGGTGGAAGCGAAGCAGCAGCCGTGAAACAACCGATCAGGCTTATTAGGTTCACAACACAATGCAGCCTATATGGCGTTAGACGCCGACACAGCCCGCCTGTGTTCGAACATACATGTTAACATTTATGTACAACACTTAACTTGTTCCTTCCGGTGTTAAATATATCACTTTAGTGATTTGTCTGATATCTCTCCTGCTGTAGGACAAGAAGTGTGTGTGTGTGTGTGTGTGTGTGGTGGCGGGGGTCATGTTTAGGACCACTGAAGTTAAAAGCGAAGCTAAACGGGCTGCGGCCCCGCTGGAAACAGGCTGTGTACAGGCCCTCGCCTGCAGGCAGTGAGGGTGGAGGGAACATATATAGGCCAAAGAGCATATTCAGCGATACAATACCAGAAACCTTCATTTAATACCTACTATTCCTGTCGCTTTAACCAAAGTGGCAACCTGAAACCCTGCCCGTTTGGAAAGCAAGGGGTCTGTCCCTGGGAGGGAGGGTGTGTGTGTGTGTGTGTGTGTGTGTGTGTGTGTGCGGGGGGGTGGGGGTGTAAGAGACATCCACAGTCCTGAAGAAGGCTTTACAATCAGCCGAGCACATACACAACCCCCTCCCCATTATAAACAAAAACAAACAAACAAACAAAACTACAAGTAAACAGACGTGCACGCGGATAGAAAACAACAACAATGTGTCAGGGCGTTTCCAAGCGAACAAACAGCACCACTGACTCGCTCTGACAACTTTTCCCTGTTTGCTCTCACTGTCTCACATATGGATGAAAACACAACAAAAACAAAGGGTGTGTGTGTGTGTGAGTGTGTGTGTGTGTGTGTGTGTGTGTGTGTGTGTGTNGGGTGTGTGTGTGTGTGAGTGTGTGTGTGTGTGTGTGTGTGTGTGTGTGTGTGTGTGGGGGGGGGTAAGAGACATCCACAGTCCTGAAGAAGGCTTTACAATCAGCCGAGCACATACACAACCCCCTCCCCATGATAAACAAAAACAAACAAACAAACAAAACTACAAGTAAACAGACGTGCACGCGGATAGAAAACAACAACAATGTGTCAGGGCGTTTCCAAGCGAACAAACAGCACCACTGACTCGCTCTGACAACTTTTCCCTGTTTGCTCTCACTGTCTCACATATGGATGAAAACACAACAAAAACAAACCGGAAACCCAGCTCAGCGCGAGACAGGTTAGAACTCCCGGTTATGCTACACTGTTCCCTCTCCATGTGCTCCACTTCCACCACAAAGTGGAATATCAGGTCAGAGTTCCTATAAGATCAAACACTTCCTAACAGCCACACGGTAAAGGGACACCATCTGAGAGCCGCGAGCACATGTGGGTTTGTGGGGGAAATGGCACGAGGTGTATTCTGGACTAGTTGTGTAACGTTGTTTTTTTTTTTTTTTACAGACGTTTAACAATCTGCAGCAAAATAAAACGTGAAAATAAAAACACGGACTGCTATAATGGACACATCGTAGTAGGCCAGCTGCTGGTCCGAAAAGTTATCTGAGAGCAACCTAACTACAGAGACACCTGCGACCCAACGTCTGATTAGAAACAACATTAATAATAATAATGAGAATAATAATAATAATAATATAAACTACCAGTCGTGTTACAGTGTAACCGGTGGGTGATTCGTCCTGATGCCCGGGTCCCGGTGGAGCCACGGGGACAATTAGCTCACACTGACCCTCACCCTGCTTACTTACTCCTGATATCTCACTTTGTGGCTGCAGGAATAATAATCTCTTGCATGGGAAACCCACCTGTCAATCACATTCACACCCCTTAGAGCGCGTGCCCTCACGTGTAGGCGCGCTTACTTCTCTCTCGCTCACGCACACGCACACGCACACAATAGCTGTTATAGACTTTTTAAGGTAGAGAGAGCTCGCGGAGCCTTCCCGCGGCCAATCAAGACCCACCGACATCCGCGTCCGCGTGCGAGCTGTCCCCGCGCGGCCAGCGGCTCTGCTGGACGGCACCTGGTGGAGGCAGGAGGCAGCAGACAGGCCAGTCCGCACAGTTTCACGCACAGAGGAAGCGCAGAGGAGCCAAGTTGCCTCTTTAGCGGGGAAAACGTCCTGTCCGTTACCGTCCATCTCGCGCACGCGCGGCCCATCCGACCCGAGCAGCGGCACGCGGGGTGGAACGGCTCATCGGCTGGAAATACCGTATTTCGTCCATTGGCAACCTCACGGCCTCCCAGCTCCGGACTCCATCTTTGACTAGTTGACATTCAGCTCTTGCAGACACACATTCCTTATTTGCATGCCCGGGCTGCCATTGGCCCGCTCCTGCGCTTGTCTCTGCCCTGATTGGTGGAAAATTTATCTCATCACCTTCGGGATTGGTCAAATACCGATGGGACGTCACTGTATAGTTTAATTTTAACAATGAACACAAATTCCCCTCTTCCATTCACAAATTTCTCATTACCCGCCTTTGAGTTGCTACATGGTGTTATTGTGCTGCACGGGGACGACAAGGAGAGCGGCCAGCGGACGTGTCAGCTGCACGAGCCACCACAGGAGAAGATGGAAAAGTTGATGTACCACAACTCTGCCAACAATGAAGACCACTCTGAGTTTACACAACCTACTGGTTCTTCATATAGATCCCTTATAGGTCATGTTCTTGCCTCGTACTAATCGTTACTGATTCTGTCCAAACTTCAGGCCCATCTCAGTGGATATGCTAAAGCTGTTGCTCATTCAGAGGCAAATGGCTGCTGTAACAACAGAGAAAGCTCCTCTGATGGAGGTCGAGGTCCCTGAGTGGTGGTGGCAGTGCAGGGTGGGCAGGAGAAGGCCAGGGTGGGAAAAGGTTAAAGGCGACGGGGCTCACTGGAGGTGCTGTGGCCGACGCTTGGAGGAGGGCAGCGGCCTGTGAAATCTTGCATTCCTACCCAATGGAGCTGAAATAATTGCATTGTCCGCCTCTCCACCACCAAACCCTCGCTCCCCCTGTCCCCCGTTCAGGACACCAGCAGAGACAGACAGTGTCCAGAGTGATCTGTCACTTTCAAAGACCAGACAGATGATAAAAATAAAAAAAAATCCTCCTCCTCTCCACCAGCCACCTCCACTCAGCCAGTGTCCTGTCATGTGTGGTTTCCACCATCTCTGTTTAATTGTCACTAGAGCTCATGGACGTCCACATGAGCACATGAGCCGTTTCCTGTTTCCTCATTCATGTCAACAAGCTGCTGGATGTGAGCTGAGGGAAGAAAGGCCCTCACTCCACTCCTCCACTCCTCCGCTCCCCACCCCCACTTAGACTGACTGCAATACATTTCACTGTCAAGTCGCCTAACACTGACACACACAGACTGCGGGAGCATTAAAGAAGAGGGGAATGTATGTGCATTGTTGTTGAATAGCTGAACAGTGACAGGCAGACGTGAGCAGTGCAGCTTTCAGCACTTTGGAGACACACATCAGGCCACAGTCAGCCATTCTCCCTCACTGTCTTCACGCTACCACAGAGTTGTGAGGAGAAACCTGTCTGCCATGACGTGCTTTAGATGCTATGTAAGGAATGCGCGTTCACGCCCGCCCTTCGCTTATATGTGCAGTGTGGCGCGCGCGCGCGCGCTTTTGCGCACAAAGCTGCTGTGCCGAGCGAAGTACGTGGGGCCGCTGGAAGCACCATGCCCATATTTGGCCGTGACGGCTGAGTGATCATGTTGACACGCTTCCCACACTTAAGATGAGAGTTGTGCACTAGCAGTTGGGCTAGGAGTTGTAAGCACATTTTTGGATCGAAACGTGGTTTATTCACTCTCACACACAGACACACACGCATATAGACATATGATTCAACAGGAGTTGAAATTCAACAAATGGATTTGTTGATTGTACAAATTATTTTTGCTTCAAAAAGTGAATTAAGACAAAACAGAAACACATGGACATAAATCTGGTAAAAATGGTAACATTCACATCCACAGGCTACAAAATCAAATTCTTACAATAATCCTTATGTTCTCAAAATTAATAAAATAAAATAAAATAAAAAAGGAATCTGAAACAAACAGCAAGTGTTTTTTTTAATGATTACATCACATGATTTATTAAAAGGCTGCTTCTGTGAATTACAATAAACCACAACAATTCATTGATTTACACATTGTGAAACATTTCATACAGTTGTAAGTTTGTAACTTTTCATGTTTAAAAGTTTAAACTTCAGCCACAGGTCCACATGATCAGCAGAATGAAGAGTAAAGCTATTAGTCTGTTGTTCTTGTATAGTCAGTATTAGTTAGGTCATGCACTGTATTAAGAAAAAAAAAGATTGTAGATATGTAGATGACACACTTCTAATCTCTTTCAATGTTTTGGGTTTGCACCAAATTTAAGTTGGCCTGTATTAAAAATGACAGTATGCATGGATAATAACTTGAATTTTACGTGTGTCATCATTGCCAATCCATAATAAAATAATTAAACAAACATTTTAGTAGCAGCAAAACAAACAAATAAATCTTTAAAAAAGTCTTTTCCAAGCATGTTAAAGATACACTGCAGCAGAACAAGTACACTGATGAGTGTGCAGCATTTGTAGTTTTTGTTTTAAAAAGCTTTGTTATCATCACTTTAACAAGCTGTCGCCTCTGATTTAAATAAAATGGTGTTTGGTGTTTCTAAATAAAAGAGATCCAACAATGAAAATATTGCATCTCGAAACAGTGATGTTTGTGATCATTAAGTTGACTTTTGTCTATAGGCTCAGGAAACTTAAAAAACATGTGTGTTTGGTTTACAGATTTACATTAAAATAAACTGAAGTCCCCATCTTAAATAATTTGAAATGCAGTAATGATGTTTAATAAGTGACACAGAGGCATGAAGTCAGTATACTGCATTCTTCTCTAAGTGCAGGCTGTGTCATGCATGGCCAGGGTCCAAACTTGTTTGTCAGTGCAGGTGAAAGGCAGAAAGTTAATTTTTGACTGAAACTTGTGCAACAGATTTCACAAGGCACATGCTGATATGTGCAAGTAGCAGCATTGTAACTACACACCTCTTCCTCCTGGAATCTTTCTGCACAACAACTTCTCTGTCCATCAGACTTATTTGCCCACAAAGAAAAACTTTAACTCTTAGCACTTGAAAATATTTGTGACTAAACTGACTGGTTTGTTGTGTCACAGTGTGTCCAGGGATGGTTGAAATATTTGTGAGCAGCATTGCAGATCATTATTTTTTATTAGTTTATTAAGGATCATCGTAAAGGTGAGCCTCTCAGAAGTCCAAACAGGCCTCTGCAAGTGCAGCTGTTGAGATATGGTCATTGTTTGAAACTGCTTTTGAAGAATGTGTCTGTTTCAGAGAAAAGAGCTGCAGCAGCTCCACAGGTATTTTACAAATCGTATCAGTCAGTCTGTAGTGTTAACCCACTGACTCACAATTCTGTGCTCGTTATTTTAATTCGATAAATAAGACACCAACTGGCATGTGAAAAAACTAAGTGTACTCATTTGGCTCATTTTGTGGTTTGCTAAAATATTGCAGAGCCAGACACAAAAAGGGAAAAACACAGAGACCACAGTGACACTATGGATGCGTTGGCCAGATCTTATCGAGAATTGGTCTTACTTAACAAATTATTATTGATGACTGATTATTTAATTAACATCTGTTTTTATAATAAAACTAAACATGACAAAAATAGAACCTAACATCAAAGATAAAATGCTTGATTTTAATAAAGTGTCCAATAGAACCTCATGAAATCGTCAAAAGTTGCTTTCAGGTTGATGTTGACGATATACGTTATATTTAGTTATATGTTTTAGTGGTGTTTAGCTTAAGAAACAAATTGTGGCAATGCCACACAAGCCAATGTTGTAAAGATGTGCTGAAAATTAAAAAAATTCTGTTAGTTCTATAATCGTTATACATATATTTAGGACAATGTTTTGGAATCATAAAATAATTTTAATAATGTTCCCCATGGCTGCAGTTGACTTCAGTTTAGCCACAGTTGCGTAGCGATGACTTCCTGTTGAAAACAGATCAAGAGAAAACTCATTATCCATTGTTATCCAAATTGATTCTCAGTATTTAGTCACAAATATGTGTTTGCATAAACCCATTCTTCTCCATATTGTCTGTATTGTCGTGATGCAGTTCCACTGGTCTTCCTCATCTGAAGTGACCACTGTCCTGCTGAATATTCACACTGTTATGCTGAGTTTGAAGAGGAAGGGGTAAAAAAAGGCTCAATTGTTGACCATCACCAAAGTGTCACATTGTTACTCTCAGCCAGTCACAGCTGAAGGAATTTAGACAGACAGCTTGTGTTTGCTGTGGCGCCACCCCTGGTCGAGGTCATGTGACCAATTAGCAGCAGGAGCAGCAGCAGCAGCAGGACACACCTCCAGCGCTCACAGGAAAAACAGGAAAGCAACATAGGGAATGATTGTCTTCAACACGCGCTTTAAACAAAGATCAGGAGCAGTTGCAGTTGTTCATAGGAATTAGTTAATTAGTCCATGCTGAAACATCAGTTTAATTTGAGGTTGTCAGGGCAATGTAACCTGAGATTCCTGCTGAAGTGTGTGAAGACACCAGACACCATTATAGAGATCACTCTTTCTATAGACTACTAAATCACTCTCCAGTAGAAGCATGGTCTAGCCTTGGTAGTTATGGTATTTATAATGTGAATTAATATTAATATAAGTTATGGTATTTAAAATGTTGGTGCTTTTCTATAGGGTTTGGTGGTATGCCTTCTCTGCATGTAACACTATCAAATGCTTCTGCCTTGTCCTGCTTACTCATGTTTTATATGTCACCTAAGTGACTGTCAGCCTCAGACATTGCGACAGACTTACTTCTGTTAGTGACAAAGTTCATCTTAGAGCAGTGCAGACGGGGACAGACTGACATGTTTGGCCCTCCGGGCTCCTCTGTACTACCTATGTGTACACACCTGTAGATAGTATTTAACTTAACTGCTTCTGATACCAGCTTTTTTACATAACTGCTTCCACTTACATTATTTATTAAACTGCAGCCCTTACTCTGAAGAATGCTGCAGAGAGCATTTGGAGCAATCCACCAGATTTCTTCATCCACAAGGTTCAGACAGTCGACCCAGTGCTGTTGGACTTATAAGTTGGATATTACCCCGATAACCGAGAACATTACAGTTCTTATTGTCCCCAGTTTTTACAGCATATTAATGTGAATATTTGCTTGAAGTCCTTGTATCATCTAGATTCTTTTTGTAGCCCTGGTGTTGTCACAAAACAACTTAGTAGTTTAAAGAACTTAGTTTATTCCTGTAGGCAGAAAGCTGTCTTAAATGAAAAAGAACTAAAAACCCATGATAAGTGAGTCAGGGAGAATATTATGAATATATAAAAAAAAGAACTGGAAGATCTTGATAGCAAGATGTTTGTCATTTGCTCCTCTTGCTTCTAGAGAAACAAGTGAAACGTGTTATGTAACTGGAGGAAGTGCAACTCAAAGAACTGCAACCAGTGTACAATCAGGCTGTGTTGAACAATGACACAATAGTAAGTATCGACGGTTTAGATAAAAAAGTCACTTTGTAAGGTTAATATTAGCTGACGTTAAAAGAAGTTGATGAACTGAAATAAAAAAAAAACGAAATCCCCTTTTTTAATGTCTTTTATCGGAATATCTGTGTATTGTGCATATTGTAAATGTCAGTGTTTTTTTATCCATGCACCAATGAAAAAAATTCATTCTCATTTGTCTCTGTTGTGCAGTTTTTGTTTTAAAGGGCCTTCTCAATCACACAGGCCTTGTGAGTGAATCTGTCTTATACAGGGAGACAACTTCTAATTACACCGGACACATAACAAAACGCTGTGCTCCATCATAGCTTGGAGAGAAGACTTTATCAGGAACAGTCTAAGCATTGGTCTCCCATGCCTTTGGATGCATTAATCAATTGTCCTAAAAGTAATGTGTATATATTTGTAGTTTATTATGCCAAATGCATAACATGGTATTAGCTAAAATTATTGCATACATGAACATATAATTGCATGCCGATGGTAATTCTAAAATCATTAGCACTTGCAATTAATTTACATCTTTATGCATAGATTAGGTTTCAATCGTCTTTACATCTTAATACCAAATACTGTGAGTGTCTAAACATAACCATAAATGTGAGTGATTATATCAGCATTTATCATACACGAGAGTGAGGATTCTAGGGCAATCAATTCAATAAAGTATACATTGTAAAGGATTTGCAGATATGATGAAGGAATATTGAATAATTTGCAGATTTAATTAGGGAAATTACAGGAAACTTAATTTAGAACATCCATCTTTCTAACATTTGCTGTGAACTATATATATATATATATGTATGTATGTATGTATATATAAATATTTTCAGAAGACTGTTACAGTATGTTCCACTACTGTGTGAAGGTGTTGTCTAAGGCCAATAAATCAAACAGGAAGTAAAGTCACTCAAGCTCCGTTTGTGAATGCCGACACAGTCTCAAGAAGTCTACACAGGTATCATAAGTGAGAAAACAGCTGTGTGGGCGTTCCATTGTACAACAAGCCTTTGAAAACTACGAGCACTGACAATGACAATAAAATAGTGAAATAGTAAAACCAACTTAGGTAAAAAGCAGTGCTAATCATAAAATATTAGTATCATCAAGTCAGTATGATTTGAAAACGGAGTCTATCTCTTTATTTGCCTTTTTGATCCAGAGATGACTCTGTTTGCTTATGGATTAAGGAATCATCTTTCCACAAGGCTTTAGCATGGTGCTGTTTTCTCAGTCTCGTTTCATTCCTCAGTTTGTTCAGTGGTGTCAGACGCATTACGAGTGGCAGCATGGCAAAGCTGACAGCGCCGCAGTATTCTAGAGTTATTCCCACATCGATCTCTAATCAACACGTACAACAACACAATTGCTGACTTCTCCACACAACTGATCTGCTGAACTGTAGTGACACTTTCTTGCTGTGATGGAAAATGCACAGGGGAATTTCCAGGCAGGGTACACATGACAGGCCACTTCCAGAGCAGGGGGCCCTGGGACACCCTCCAGGAATAACTCTCAACCTCACACAGCCCCCCTCCCCACATATTTCAACTTGTGATGAAAACAAACAACTTGTTTGATATGACTGGAGTGTAACATTTGAAATTTTAGGAGTACAATTAACATGTAATATATGTTTGCAGCTGGCCAAAATCCACGAGTCATGTAATGTGTGTTTGTTGTCTTTTATCTAAAATGTGCATATCATTTTGATGACAATTACCATGAAGCACAATGCATTATTTGGTGTACATTTGTAATTTCCCTTGATTGTTTTGTTGTGTCAGGGCCTGTCAGACTGGCCTGACTGACACAGAAGTTCATATGAGCCACATCTAAAATGCGACATACCCACACAACTCACTATGTGTTTTGTCCATATTTTAACAAAAACACAACATGCAGTAGCAGTGATAGCGGCCATTAGTAGAAGCAGCTCCAGATTTGGGAGCAGATCAGCTAATAGCAGTGGCAGGCACAGTTGCAGTGGAGTAGCTGAAGCAGTCGTGTTAGCAGCAGCACTAATAGTAACACATCAGTGGCAGTAGTAACAGTACAAGTAGTACAAACAACATCAAAACAATTATCACATAAAGTAAAACCATTAGGTTTCATAATATATCCTCCTCATCCATGTATCATCTTAAAAAAACATATTTGTCAGTGGGAATCTTATCTTGAGTCGTTTGATTCTGGTTCTCTCCAGGCTTCTCTATCTCCAGGCTTCTCAACCCCCCCCACCCCCCCTGGCAGGCACAGTTGCAGTGGAGTAGCTGAAGCAGTCGTGTTAGCAGCAGCACTAATAGTAACACATCAGTGGCAGTAGTAACAGTACAAGTAGTACAAACAACATCAAAACAATTATCACATAAAGTAAAACCATTAGGTTTCATAATATATCCTCCTCATCCATTATCATCTTAAAAAAAACATATTTGTCAGTGGGAATCTTATCTTGAGTCGTTTGATTCTGGTTCTCTCCAGGCTTCTCTATCTCCAGGCTTCTCAACCCCCCCCACCCCCCCACCCCGTAAAGAAGCCTTTCACTGGCACTGAAAAGGAAACTCCACTAACAATGACCCTCAAGAGGTCAGCAGCCAGATGTCAGGGTGGGGGAAGAGGGAAAGCTAAGGTGTGGTTAGGGAAGAATAAAATGGGTGAAGGTAGCTGAGGACCTGGAACCTGACAATTTTTTTGTGAATCTGTGATTCCGACCTTTCACTTATGAAAACCAAATATTTTTTAAACCATGGCCGTCCATCATCGGAGCAGAAAACAGTTCTTATTCCCTGACAGCCTACTCTGTTAAACTGGTGAATTTTGCTGGTTTTACCAGTTTGACCACATGATGACAATAACCAGTCAGCTTTACTCATTAGTGCAAAACTTCAGCTAACAAGGTCCTGTTTCAAATGAAGTGACGTGATACCCACTGGCTCTGTTTCCCTGCTCCTACCTGTTCTCCTCCAAACCTGTTCCTCATTGGTTCATTGCCGCAGGTGTGTGCAGCAGCGAAGGCAAGGCTTTATAGTTCATTAATTTCAACACTGCTGAAATATTCAGATTATTAACCTTTCCAGTTTGCATGCTAATCTGTGCCTGCACCTCAGTAGAGACATTCTAGCCTAACCAGCTACACTGGTGAAATATCTGAAACTTTGTGTATCTAAATCTCCCTGTTGTAGTGAATTACACATCAGCTGCCTCTGCCTGGGACAGCACAGCGTCATCAGATCAGACCTTTGGAAATCCAATCTGCACAATCTTTGTTATTCTAATAAATCCTCCAAACTCTCACACTGTCTTTGAGCACCGTGTGCCTGATTGTCATTACCAGCATTACAATCCACTCAAGGATCTGTGCATGTAACAGCTGATGTTCTTCCTAAGTAAGTAAATAACATTTTATTTTTTTTACATTTTATTCAACATTTCTATCAATTTTTCATGGAGCCTTTTCTTCCAAACTTTTGAATTTTTAGGCAAACAAACAATGATAGCACAACTGTGATCTTTTTTAATGATTAATGTTTATTGTTTTCACAGTGGACAAAAAAAATGTAATCACAAATGAATATGTGAGGTTGACGCCAATTTTAAAAAAATCCCAAACCAGGGAAAAAGTAAAGTGAAATAAATCATTGATGAAAGAAATACAGCAAAAAGAAAAAAGAAAAAAAAAGAATAATGCATCCATCCGTTCGTCCATCAGTCATCCACCCAGCCATTATCAGTATCGGTTACTGTTGACCCTTAGGGTTTCTGAAAGAGGGAACTGGAGCCAATCCCCCCTGACACTGGGTGAGAGGAAGAATCACAGGACAAGGCTACAAAGGCTTCAAAATCAAATGAAAACAGGACATCATGTTTTGCTAGTGAATGTAAAGAAGTCTGATGCACAAACCTTGAGGATTTATATATATATTTAGTGACTTGTGTAGGCCTATCACAGTTTGAATATGGCTCTTATAGGGATTTGTTACATGTTGCTGATTGGTACAGTGGTGTGTATGATACAACACATCTATTTATATGTATTATGTTGTAATATTTATTGATAAGCAAATTATCACCTGACTTTATCAGTTATTGATCGTTTATTTAGCTGGTGTGCAGAATAATTATTGAGCTGTGACAAGGTTGTGTGAGAGATCCACATCCGATATGTCACGTAGATCTTTCCTATTGGTCGAGCAGCAGGACTGCTGCTGTAGAAGTTTCACTCATGCCCACCTCTCTGTGTGCCCCCTCCCAGCCGCAGTCTGCTGTTTATGAACGGTGTTCCTGCAGAGGGGCGGGGTTAAGCCCTCCGGCATTCCAGAGGGAGGGTCTTCATATTGGAACTCTGTGCTGCCTTCACGTTACACAGGAAAGATAGGAAATCCAGGTGACTGAAAACAATATCAGCCTATAAGATTTTTCACCACAGATCCAATAGATTAGTAGCAAAAACGAGAAAAGATTCCATGGTCATGACTAAAATAGCCCGACAAGAAAATGATGCTGCGAAATCTTAGTTCCACTGGTATTCAGGAGAGAACAAAAAGGAAAAGGGTTTCAATAGAAAACATGGTAAAATGACCCTGTATGTGACGTGGTCCTGTGTTTGACGTCAGCTTTATTTATAGCCTTATATTATTTGTTTTTTTCTATATAAAATGTAGTGACATCCGTATGAAAAACGTTCACAGGCAACTTCTGCCATAGCTGTTTCAACTACAATA
This sequence comes from Trinectes maculatus, assembly GCA_016785345.1. Classification (NCBI taxonomy): domain Eukaryota; kingdom Metazoa; phylum Chordata; class Actinopteri; order Pleuronectiformes; family Achiridae; genus Trinectes; species Trinectes maculatus. The sequence goes on along the minus strand of JAFBJQ010002477.1, from coordinate 23,099 downwards.
CACACATTTCCAGGCTGTTTTCTAAAAGAAAAGACATTCTCTGGAATCAATAGCTATATCCAGTTTTATTAGAATAACACATTTTTTTAAAAAAAAACTTTGCCTTGTATTTCAATAACAAAATTCATGGCAAAAACTATTCGTTCGCGGTTTTATCCCATATACCTGTCTGATGTCTGCTCTTAATTGAGGCGTCGATTTCGACGTTAGTCCCGTGTTACGTGAATGCAACATTAACCTATGAAGACCTAAGCACAAAGCGCATATCAGTCCGCGTTGTATACGTTGCCGCTCACTTGTAGACGTATAAGAGCCATGTAACCATAGCAACGCGCCAAAAAGGCCTATCACTGTGTCGCCGAGGGACTATTTTTCTCGGCGACATGATTCAATAGGATTCAATGGCTCTGCGTCCCCTATGGGCCGCTCCCTGTGTTTAACACTGCAGCCGACGTCGGCACGTTCGTCTGGTTGTTTTAGTAGTTTGGTCGGAATATTTTTTTTGTCGAATCTGCGTGTGAGTAACGAACAAATGGCGCCGCTGTGTGTGTGTGTGTGTGTGTGTGTGCGGTAGAAGCCGCTGGTGAAGGGGTTAAAGCGGGAGGGGAGCTGCCGGCCCGGACCACACAGGTTGAAAGGAGCCAAGCGCTGACTAACCCGGTTCACATCAAGCAGAGCTTCACTTAGCCGGAGACAGGCCAAACTAATGGGCTTGACAGGATTAACGCCGCGACTCCAACCAGCAATGGTCCAAAATCATTTCTTTACACATTCCGCAGCGGGGGGTGTCACTGCCAATATGTCCCGGTGAATTATTCTGAACGAATTTCAAAACACCTGAGTTCCTGTGTGGAATTATTTAGGGAATTTTGTCATGTTAGTGATTCGAACCTCTGTGGGTGAATAATGAAAGAAAATGGTGCTGTTTCTCGTATGGATTCTCTTATGGCGAATATATCCATCCCATAATCACAGTGTAATGAAGATGTTTCAGTTCAGCTGTTTTAGTTTGCTCGGGTTAAAGGGAAATAACAATTGTTTTAGTGATGTAATCATATACAGGCCTGCAACACTAGTTATTTCTGATCAGCAACATTTTTCTAAGGCTAATCTGGATGACATAAATGTTGATTATAGTTTCCATATTTTCCAAATGATTATGTTTATTGAATGTGTCAAATTGAATGAGTCAGATCTTCGTCATAAGAGCTGGGTGGAGCAAAGAATTAAATCTAAAAAGGCGAAAAGAATCTGTTAGGGGCCCATTCATAAAACACTGGGGTTAAAAAGGACAGAAAGGTGGGAAATAAATCATTGCCTTGGCTACACCTTGTTAATTATTTCGCAACCATGGGAAAGTGGAGCTTTGCCCTAAAGATCGAAATTATTTGAAAGTGTGCTCTCTAACTTCTCTAAAACAACACAACAACTATTTAAACAAAGTTACCAACAGACTAAACTCTGTTGGTAACTTTTTGTAGCAGTTTTAATAAAGGGACTAGTATCTAATTTTATACTTCTGACCGCCACACAAATGTAATCATATAGCTGAAGCTCACTTTGTGCTCAGTGAAGACTGCCTTTAAGAAGTTGCATAAAGTTACTTAAAATCTGAATGAAGAATAAACTATGGGATATTTTTAAAAAACATATTCCTAAAACCACATCATTGTATAGCACAAAATGTAAACACAAACACTTCATGGGAGCAAATAAAAAACAAAATATAAAACAGTTATGCAATGACGAATATATTCTACTTTTAATTCTTAGTAACATTTAGCACCCAACTTAAAGGACCAATACCCTTTCAGTTAATGGAATGGCTTGTATAGGTGGAGCTGACTCAGGCATATAGTGGGACTGATTATTTTTAATTTTAAAAAATTGTTTGTAAAGTCACAGTAGGTTCAGCCATCAGGTCATGCAGTAAATATATTAAACACACACTGGGAAGACCACTGTGTGATTCCTGTTTCCACATTGGTGTCACAGCGTTAAACTTGTGGTAGAATATGGGCTATACAAATAAAATTTGATTGATTGATTGGAAGACAAGCTGAGATCCATGTCTACCTCAATGGAAAAACAGTCTTTCAGAAATAAAAGTCATCCATTTAAAATTTTACCTAGTATAAGTAACCTACAGAAGTACTGTAAGCAACATTTGTTCAAAGAAGCCAAAGAAATGTACTTATTTATAATAATAAATATTTCCTGTATATTATGTAATTATATATTATTATGATAACTGGTACACTCATGTTCAAGTGGTATTTTAGTTGACTGAGGTGGAGTTCATATATATTTCTAATTTATTTTGTTTAACTTAAAAGTATAATTTATATAATACCTGTACTCTAATAATAGTGTTGCTTTCATTCATCAGTCACTATCTGTAGCTCCCAAATAAATGTAGTGGATTATAATGTATAGCAGATTCCTGTGAAATGTGATCTAGAAGAAGGTAGAAATGGGTTTTTGGACTGTAGACTACAAGTACCTTAAGACCTTAAATAGTGTACTTGGTTCAGTGTACATAGTTACAAACAATACACAGAGCAGAGAAGCTTTCTATATGAACGTGTGACCGTGCAGTTCAATATTTAGACGTTTGGAGATATGTCCATAAACGTTTCAGATGAACAGGCTGTCCAAGTCTGTCCACAGTTTTTGTGTGTTAGGTTGAGGTCATTTAGTTCCTTTGCAGAGAAGACACAGAGACACATACCCAACTCATCATTCTAGGCAGAGAGGTCAGAGGTCATCCTTCACAGTAGAGGGTGAATTCTGTCCAGCCAACCCTTAAAACCAAAGAAGCAGAACACAGCAATACAGAGGGGTGAGCTGCATGGGGTGATGAGGTGGACTTGTGTTGCAGCACACACAGACAGACACACACATCTGCCACCATCCCAGAGATTCAACAATGACCTTGACAAATAAATAGATAGATAGATATGTGCCAAAATGGCCTATTATTGTGTTGCCAAGATACGGCGGAGTGGAGATTTTGATTTTGAGATTTTTGTTTTATACAGACACTTAAAAAAAACTCTGAAGCATATTGTGAATATGAGCTATACAAATAAAAGTTGATGCATGAGTGCTGAGCCCCATCCCTGTGTCCACATGGGAAAGTGTCATGTGGATTTGTGATTGTTAAACCCTATGAGGTAAATTATGATTGGTAAATATGGGCTATACAAATAATTGATTAAGTGATCATGTTTGTTTGGAGTCGTGTTTTTTTCCCAGTCTGATGAATGTTCTAATAGCTATAAAGTCGAATATTCACTCTTCTTTTAGGTTTTGTTTCTAATCTATACCATCTCAGCACTAAACATAAAAACAGAGACAGGCTTACTTCACAAAACACCATGCTCATGTTCTGAATAATGTGTAATCCTCGTACAATAACATTTTCTACCTATCCTGATATAATCAACCATAGAATGATTTTCTCCTGGGGGGGCAGTATCTATCAGTCCCTGACCCCTTGATGTCAGAGTAGCTGTGTGTTTTTCTCTCTGCCTAATTGACTGACTGCTTGTGCTTCATTTCAGTTGTCAGATCCTAACTGTTTACTTGGTGAGTGTGTTATTACTGAAAAAAAGGATGGCTACACCTACAATAGCTGGCTATAACACAGTGGAAAAGGTCGATGAGTACACACACTGATGCCTTCAGAGTGATTTCTCTTCTGCACTTTTCACCAGTATCGTGTGTGTGAACTTGTGTGGAGACACATTGCATTGAAACTAATGCACACCCAACCTCTGTCTGCACTGCACTGCATAATACTTGTTCTCCTGCAGCTCCGGATCTGAGCTCCATTCCAAATGGATCTAGCATCATGGGAGAAAATGGGAGTGTTGCCTTGGCAACGGCGCCTGACGCAGCTGTTTGCATGGTATGGGAAGAGAGGAGTGGTGCAGGCTGATGTACACAGAGTCTGCAAGGATTACGCCTGTGATCAGCTCAGCTTTGGTTTACAGGGAAGGCGTCTGGAATAGTCAGCTTTTTGTTACCTAACAATGTGTCATCAATGTCATCAAAAATCCAACAAGAACTGGATCAGATGCAGGGTCAGTGGTGTGTTGAAATGAGATGCAATAAAAACAACCTGCAAGTTCTGGTAGTGAGTAGTCATGATTGACAATGGCTGCTTGACAAGGCGTTCAGGGTTTAGCTGCTGGTGTGGAAAGGTGTTGGAGGAGATAAATGAAATGTTGCAGCTGTTTCTTATGTATCTGATGCTCATACTGGTCTCTGATCAGCTCTTGTCTATTAACAATGATTCTTTGATTCTAATGATAATTTTAGTGAAAATAAATGACAAAATCACTGCTGTGATAATATGTAACAAACATCCACAGGAAATGAGGTAAAGTTGAAGTTGATTTTTCATTAATTTAAGCATTTATTTTTGCATCAGTAAATATGCATTTCCTGTGACTTTTGATTATCAATTGTCATGTCATTTTCTGTGAAAAAAGTAGATTGGGTAGGTTGGGGCTATTTTTGTTTTGTCCACACATCTAAGGGTTTATTTACATTATCCTGTAATTTTAAGTTTATAATACACGGACAGATTAACTGCATCAAATAATCAGTGTCTTGAGGCAGGACTTTTTTGGGCAAGACTGCAATACACACTCAAAAAGGTAAGACCTAATGATAGGCCTAGAGATTAATGTGTTTTAGTTGTGTATAAACTGTTTTCATTCATTCGTTTGAATTACAAAGTTTTACAGAAACTAATGAAATGAATGTGGCAAGTATTCGTTAGTCACAACTAAATTATCCAAGAAAGACCAAAGTTATGTAATAGTTGATTAAACCCACTGTTTTAATTACACAATATCCATTCATTCTTTTAGTTTTCATAAATGATCTACAGCTTACGCTTAGTGGGTCATTGGGGAGCTGGAGTCAACCCCAGCTGACTTAATGCAAATCCTGGAGAGGTCGCCTGTCAATCAGGGGCCAAGACAGAGAAACAACCATTCACACTCACATTTTTACCTATAGTCAATTTAATATCTCCAATTAACCTATTCCACAATATGTAGGACTTTGGCTTGTAGTATGAAGATAGAGTACCCTAAAAACCCTACACTGACCTGACGATACACCTGCAAACTCCACACATAAAGTCCCGATGGAACTGGGATTTAAACCAGGAACCTTCTTGCATTAAAGCAAATGCTAACCAGTCTAACACCATGCTGATTCCACAGTATCCAGATAAATCCAATTTCTTTAATTCATGAAAATCAGCTATATGTCAGATCATTACGCCTGCAGTATGAAGTAGATGGATGTATGGAGGGATAAATAAATAGACAGATGAATGAACTGTCAGTGGTGAGTTACAAAACTAGTAGCATGCAAGCATTCTTCCACGGCTTCACTGTTAGCCCTGCACAATCCAGGTCTACAAAGACTGCTTCACGCTTTTAGGACTGAAAAAAAGTAGGCTATGGTGTAATGCTATAATATTTCAAGCTATCTACTGCCATCTAGTGATCAAGACTGGGAGCAGTCTCTAGACACCTGTTTCACAGAGCCACTTATTCTTTTCAGTGGTTTTCAGTGGACCCCAAAGTGAAGACTGTTTTAAAAAATGAGATTGATAACAACTGTTTTCTACAACTGAATTTATCTAATCTGTCAATGCAGTTGTCAAAGACTTTCCATTGGACATCAGAACTCTATGGGATGTTCGCGAAGGGTCGTAACTCATATAATTTATGCCTTAAAACCTCAGTAAAAAATGCCACCAAACTTTATTATTTCATTTGTATTTTTTAGCCAGTTTCTTGTGATTTGTTTATTTATTTCTACCTTTATCGTCAAATATAAAAAAGAATAATTCTTCTCAGTCTTGTCAAGTACAGTATGTTTCCTTGAAGTACATGTTGTTTCCTTTACTAATAAACGCCCCAAACACTTTTATTATATTTTCATTAAAATTTGATTTATCCCAATGATTTTTTTCAATTTCATGCATTTTCCAACAATTGTCAGAAATTTGAATTTGACACACAGAGAATGGAGGCTAATTTCATGAGCAATCTGTAAACGTATAATAATGATGATTTAAAAAAAAAACTTTTTCCTCTTTACTGACACAACTGCAGTGTGTTGTTTTCACAGCAGCAGATGTCCAGATGCAGAGAGGTGCTGAAGATAATCCATTAAAAGATTCGTTTTCCTGGAATTTCGTATTCTTTTTATTGTTTCCTTTGCATTTGGAACTGGAAAGATGAGGTAACAAAAAAAAAAAAAGTAAATTAAAATTAAGGGTTTATTGAGCTAGATGTGATCCAGTACAAAGCTTTAAGATTGCATTATGGACTACTACTACTGAGTGGCAGCATTACAGTTAGAAATGGAGATTGGGTTCAAATCTACTGGAGAGGGAGGAAGGTTACAACACAAGCCTATATATTATAACATACATATTGTCAATGCATACATGAACCAATAGTACCAAGACTATGTCAAAGTCAATACAGAGGCATAAAAAATGCCAGACAACAGAGTAAGGGAAGTGTTTATCATCCCATTGATCCCAGTCTATTTGAAATGCTAGACTTGATGCTTCAGCTCACACAGCAGGTAGCAGTTAAGTGCCGGTAAATGCCCGTGGCTGTGTGGACGACCTGATAATGGTGATGATAATTATATGAAAGTGTTTTGTAATCGGCCACTTCTGGTTGGATTGAAGAGTTATCACTCTGTCACAGCAAGGAAATCACCATCCACAACATCCTCCTGTGGTGTAATGTTAGGCCTGATTGACGTCTCTGCTGATTTCTCCAGAGATGTTTTCACCCCCTCCACCCCCCATTTCACATTAGGCCATATTCAGAGTGTGTTGCTGCACATGTTGACATATTCAGTATCAGATATGCTTAACGCTTATTTAACTGTAGAATTGTGGGACACCTTCAAATGGGGATTTATCATACAGTATATTGCACACTTTGAGTATGTGACTCGTACCTTTCCTAAGCCCTCTTCTCCTTCCTCTCCTCTCATGCATCATCACACACATATCTTTGACAACAACTGTAATGTTTTCACTTTCTTCTATAAAAGGCTAAAGAAAGAAACGGAATATAATTGCTTAAACCTGATTCATGTATCCTATTTTATTCTGTTCATCTCACTGAACCCATGATTACAAAAGTATAATTTGTTCACATTTGCTAGGATCATAAACCAGTGAGACAGTGGAACATTATGGCGACTCTTTACCTTTAGCCACATTCCTACAGTCCATACAGGTCCATCAGTCAAAAGAATGAAGATGGCAATAAAAGTATTGCACGCACTATGGTTATACAACAGTCAGCCTCAAACTGGGGAATGGTATTTGGTTTTAATGGAGATAACTCTTATCTGTTAAAGAGAAAAAAGTGGATATCTGATATTCATTGAGGCTGCATCATGGAAATGGACAAATAACTGGGACGTGGGTGTGAGCTTCAACAATGTGTACACCATTCTTAATGTGTACTCTGTTCTGTATGTGTACACTGTTCTGTATGTGTACTCTGTTCTGTATGTGTACACTGTTCTGTATGTGTACTCTGTTCTGTATGTGTACACTGTTCTGTATGTGTACTCTGTTCTGTATGTGTACACTGTTCTGTATGTGTACTCTGTTCTGTATGTGTACACTGTTCTGTATGTGTACTCTGTTCTGTATGTGTACACTGTTCTGTATGTGTACTCTGTTCTGTATGTGTACACTGTTCTGTATGTGTACTCTGTTCTGTATGTGTACACTGTTCTGTATGTGTACTCTGTTCTGTATGTGTACACTGTTCTGTATGTGTACTCTGTTCTGTATGTGTACACTGTTCTGTATGTGTACTCTGTTCTGTATGTGTACACTGTTCTGTATGTGTACTCTGTTCTGTATGTGTACACTGTTCTGTATGTGTACTCTGTTCTGTATGTGTACACTGTTCTGTATGTGTACTCTGTTCTGTATGTGTACACTGTTCTGTATGTGTACTCTGTTCTGTATGTGTACACTGTTCTGTATGTGTACTCTGTTCTGTATGTGTACACTGTTCTGTATGTGTACTCTGTTCTGTATGTGTACACTGTTCTGTATGTGTACTCTGTTCTGTATGTGTACACTGTTCTGTATGTGTACTCTGTTCTGTATGTGTACACTGTTCTGTATGTGTACTCTGTTCTGTATGTGTACACTGTTCTGTATGTGTACTCTGTTCTGTATGTGTACACTGTTCTGTATGTGTACTCTGTTCTGTATGTGTACACTGTTCTGTATGTGTACTCTGTTCTGTATGTGTACACTGTTCTGTATGTGTACTCTGTTCTGTATGTGTACACTGTTCTGTATGTGTACTCTGTTCTGTATGTGTAC
>JAFBJQ010002477.1:0-13784 GCA_016785345.1 Trinectes maculatus | reverse complement strand
CATAAAGCACTGCAGCATGACACTGCTATAAATCCTAACAGTACAGGAAGAACCCTCTTGTATACAGTCAATACTCTGTGAAAGTACCCATTACATTGGGTAAAATAAAGTACGTACAACTTGCCTGCAGAGCATGAATAATACTTTAGGGGGCAGCATTGTGCAGCTCTGGGCAGATGCAGCAGAAAGTGCTGCTTGTCAGTGATGTCAGTGGCCAGGTTGTGAATGTAAACAAAGATAGGTAGGTCACTGCACAGCAGAAGTTCTGTGTCTTGTGCACATGCTGATATGCCGTTCTGTTGGAACTGTGCCAGTCGCTCCCCCTTAGACAGGAGACATGTGAAGACGAGGCACGTTTCTGCATAGGATACTCAGTCATTGTGCCAAATGACCTGTTCATGCTCCGTCACCATAACACCCTGCCTTAGCTGAATTATCACTGTAAAAAATGACTTATCTTCTTGCTTTGCCACTTATTTTTCCACGCCTTGATGGCAGATTCTGTACATATCTCTATAATCTTTTTGTTGTTATATTGTTCTTCACTGCCAGCAAGTCAAGTCAAGTCTTTTTTTTTAAACATGCCTTTGCAGCATGTTTCTGATGCTAAATCAGATGTCAGCTTTTCATAAAAGCCTATAATACTGTTTTATCATCAAATGCATTGTGTACTTGTAATTGTAATAATTGTGTACAAGCGTGTACTTGTAGTTACCAACCAAGCATTTCATTTTGGTTGTGTATTTTAATGCACTAATTTGTAAAACTATGGGTGGATTTGATATTTTAGAACACTACACAATAATTTCTGATAAGTGGACACTGAATGGAGGAGCTGTTCATACAAAACAACTATCACAACCACAAATAATAATAATAATACATCATAATACATCATAAAACAATAGTTTTAAATGACTTGTTGTTGTAATCATTAGTAATAGTAGTAACAGTATTGGCAATTATCATTATTCACATATCACTATAGTTCTGACAGCATTGCTGCTATTACTGTAAATCACACCTCTTATATATTTCTGATATATTAACAAGTCTAAAAAGTCGTGCAGTGTTTAAAGAGAGAAAATAGGAGCAATGAGAGAAATAGGTCATTCACACAGGAATCAACGGTGTGTGCTAGATTTTCTTACAGGGCAGAAGAAACCAACACAACAATATAATCAAAGGGAGTCCACCTTTTCCCAGCATCCTGAATAAACTCCGTGGCCTCCTCAGGATCATCAACTTTCTCCTCTGTTGCCCGATTCGGACACAGCCACTTTTTCAAAACGTCCCTAGCCAATTATCTCCAGACGTGAGTAACCAGAGGCGCCGCTGAGTCTGACCTGCCTCCTGCTTCAGGTGCTGGCAGTGAGACCGTGGAGACAGATGATGGACATGGAGACAAATGATCTGGCATCAGTGTGATTAGTCTACGAGGGTCCAGTTAACTCAAAACGAACAAACACACAGCTGAATTGTGAGTTTCTTGTATCTCAGTGGAATCAGCATTTTTAATTTTCACTTTAATTTATTCATCTTTTTAAGAAACCAAATTAGAAGTAGGATGGTGGGATACATTTACTGCTCAAACATCACCCTGAGGTAAGTGGTTGAATTCAGGTCCATTAGAATGTTTGACTCTAAACTGTAGCTTTGCCTGTAAGACTTTCACTGGGGTCAGGGTTATGTTAGTGTTTGTGCAACATGGTCTGGAATGAATTTGTCAGGAAAATTACTGATTTATTTACTTTGTGTGCAAATTCACTCAAAACTAATGTAGGAGTATTTTGCAGTTTGTGTAGTATCACATAGAAAATGTTGATTCTGGAAGGAAACAAAAGTGATTCTGACAAATCTGTTGGGACGCACTCATTTACACCGAGCACTGGAGATTAGGTTAATGATCAGAGACTCAAGTGACTAAAGTGACCAATGAGAGTGTGAATGTTTTTTTTTTTGTCTCTGTACATGTTGGCCCTGTGATAGACTGATGACCTGTCCAGGATGTAGCCTGCCTCTCATCCAGTGTCAGCTGATGAACTCTGCATCTGAAAAATACTTATTCTTTACTTTTACCAATTTTTGCACACAAAAAACACGTGACGAACATACTATTGATACTATCATACAGTATATGTTTAACTACCACAGTATCACTAAAGTTGTATTATTATATTTTGGTTGATAGAAAGAAAATGCTTAACTATTGAACTATTACATGTTAAATTACTTTTAATGTAAATGGTTTAATGTTAATGTCATTTTGTGTACGTTATTATACCTGATCAATATTTTATCTCTCTATCTCTCTCTATAAATTCTCTATTTCATATTTTTAAATGAAATATTATATTATATTATATTATATTATATTATATTATATTATATTATATTATATTATATTATATTATATTATATTATATTATATTATATTATATTATATTATATTATATTATATTATATTATATTATATTATATTATATTATATTATATTATATTATATTATATTATATTATATTATATTATATTATATTATATTATATTATATTATATTATATTATATTATATTATATTATATTATATTATATTATATTATATTATATTATATTATATTATATTATATTATATTATATTATATTATATTATATTATATTATATTATATTATATTATATTATATTAATGTTACGGAAGGAGAACAACAGCAAAAGCTAAATAACTGGGACTGGAAGCTCATCTCTTTGTGATACCAGGGTCAGCTAAGGGGTTTAAGAAGTGGGTGGCACATGCGCCTGATGTGCGTCATCCTCTCGTCAAATCTAAAAACAGCAGAGCAAAACATACGATGGCCCCTCGTGACCACTGTCATCATCAGCACAGACAGAAGGTTTCTGACAAATCTGTGTCTCATGTGAAGGAAATCAGGCTGCCGCAGCAGTCCAGCTCATTATGATGAAACACCTTGGCGCGTATGTTTAATATAACTGCTAACTTTCACAGACTGACCGCCGAATGTGATGAATGACTGCAAGCAGCCGCTGTGACACATTCTGCTTTAATTCACAGTGATCAGCAACAGCAGCTGTGCCCCTCTCCATTAGCTTTCACTATAGGGATGATGAACACACACCTGGTCATAGACTAACCAAACCCATTATAGCCTATATCATTAATGCAGCAGTGTGCACAGGTCTCCAGCCCATCATGGGACCAACCATTCAAAAGGAAAATACTTATTTGCTGTAAGACCAGCCCTAGTTTTTTAAGTGTCCTTATTGGTGAATGGCTGAAAAAAACATAGTTATGTTGATGAGAGACAGAGCACTGAGGCTATTTACATTTCTGGCCGAGCAGTTGGAAGATGATGATATGCTTCTTCCCTAAACACGTCTACAAAAAGTAAAAGTATATTATATATTTATGCACTCATATTGCTTCATTGAAATATAATGTCCTGTTACTACAGTAATTACAGCTGTTATCAATCATCATCGTTAACAATCATCATTTCTTACCAAACTTTTAATGTGAAAGAGTTTTAGGAAGGTTCCAGTTTTATGATATGAAACTAAGCAGGACTCTTATAGTTTCAACCCGGGCTCCATGTGTGTAAACGTGGGCATGTAAATTAACACCTGTCAGACATGATAAAGTCGTTTTAGCACGTTATTGAGTATGACATGGTTGCTGAGCTACTGGTGAATGTAGCAGTGAAATGTCCATTAGGGACAGTACAGGCAGTATCATCATTCATTACTGTAGTTTACCTGTCCTCTTCTTCTCCTGTTGTGTAATGACGCTTGACAGACAACTTTTAGGTGCATTCCCAGCAAATCAAATTACATCATGCTACATTACATTACATCAGTAATCTGCCATTTTTCTGTCCAGTAATTTGCCATTTCTAAATATCCTTACACTGGTTCGCACCCTTTTGCTGGTGTTATTTTGTGATGTAGAAATTAAATGATGTGTAATTATGTGTAAGGCTGCCCTTTGTGTGCATCTTTTTGTGTGAGAGTAATTGTGATTTTCAGTTATAATGCTCTGACATTCTTCACCCCTGAGTTCTTCACCACTCTCACTGACCCAGTTTTCCTCAATGCATCACCACTACTGATCAAAGATGTACACTTTCTTTCTCCTTATCTGTCTTGATGCAGCCCAGATAGGGACACACATCACTTTCATGGTTTGTGTTTTTGATGACTGGTATATTGGAGCATTTAGGTCAAACTGATGTAGTGTGCCGGATGAGAGTCAGTACTTGCTAATGGAATGGCTGCCGAATTCTCCTGGCAAACATCCATCATATGAGCAGTAGGCACACTGCAAGAAAAAGCCCTAACAAATCAGAAACGCCAATTGCAGGGCAGCGTCGTGCAGGCGAACATTTTTCACGATAAGCTTTTTTTTCTATGTAGTAAATGTATCTTCACCTCAGGGAAATTACCTGCTTTACTTGAAGATGGAGCATTGATATTAATTGTGTTCTGACTTCCAGGCGTGCCAGAAAACTTATCCAATTTATCCAGGCTGCACTGAACATGATCAGGATCCACTGGTTGGTAGGCTCTCAGTGCTTTATGGTGTAAGAACATGTCGTTCTTCCACAGTCACGATTCCTCCCCCACCAACCCCCAGTTATCCTTCCTGTTCTTCCCCATCTGGCCATTCTCTCCTCCAATCCCAAAGCTTGCTGTCACTGTAAAATGAATGCATGGCACTGCAGTGTTGGTCGCAATGGGGGAAGTCAGTGGACCCAATCCATCACCGGGAGGTGCTGGCTTGACTGGGAGATGAGGTGACAGTGGAAAAGTAGGGGCTTGATGCGGTGGCGGTAGAGTGCTGTTTAAATGCCTGCTCTTGATGTTCGCCTCCAAGCAGCCTGGAGAGTGGATTACTCCGTGTATCCTTGAGCAAGGTCAGAATCGTAATGAGACTTAATATAAAAGCATCTTCAATGCAGATCTAAAGACAGCGTGGAACCTGCAGCATGATGCTGAGACACGTTGCTGATTTCACATATGGCCCAAAAGCATACAAATTCTTTGCTACATCGTCACATCATCGCTATCTAATAAACACCAATAGCATTTCATGAAATGCATGAGTACAAATGACATGTGACTGGGAAAACTACACTTTACTGTGACTTTGTTGTCTTGTTTACATTTCAGGATGATACTGTTAGATTGAACCATTCAAATGATGCAGCACGCAGAAGATAGTTGGTACTTCCTATTAAATTTGGATGTGACGATCCCTTTATTTTTTGTGATTTTTGCCCATCTGAGATAAAATTAAAAAAAAACCCAGACATTTCTGATAAGGGAAATTTAGGATCAATTTCCAACAATAAATCGGTCCTTTAAGATGTTTTCCTGTTTCTATGAACCAACCAATGGGAATACATCTGAAAATATTCACAGGTTGGTACAAATTTCTTGAGAGCCAGTTTTAATTGGAGAATGCAGGCACACACAAACCAAAACAATGGTGCCAAAAAGGATAGAAGATTGTGGGACTCTGTTAAAGCCTTAGCACTCATGCATATATGGGAGTGATTGGCTGCAACGTGGTGTGTTATTATTTTGGTGCACAGCCTGTGCCCCTAGTGTGTTTTTGACATTTACGACCCCTGTGTCGTCTCCCGAGACCGGGCTTTTTCACAATGTATTCAAGGGGCAGGCAGCTAGAGGATCAGGGAGAGATGCCTACGATTTGAGACAAAAATGAAATCATGCTGAAATCATGCAGGATCGCATAGTGCACACACAAGAAAATCTGCAATGTTTAAAGGTAAGATAAATTTAAACTGAAATTTAGATTCAGGTAGATAAGATACAACATCATCAGCCAAATTCTCCTGGTGATGGTCTGGTCCCTGCTGGCTTTCCCAAAATATGGGTCAGCCATTGTTCTCTCTGTTTAATTAACGTAGCAGTTATTCCACAGACTCAACCACACAGAAAGTGATTTTGCTACTGTTGTCAACGAGATTGAGTTTATGGACACTTGTTATTCAGCTTGTTACCAAAGTGCTTAATCCTGAACAAACGGATCCACCTACAGTTTCGGCATCACCTGAAACCAAAGCCCAGCAAGACATGTGTTCTGGCAAGCCAAATGAGACTCATACAGTGAATGTGGTGAAGTGTCAGTGATGATGTATTAAATGCTGGCTGTTATCCAGACTTGACATAAGAAATGCAAATGGATGAAGGCCTACTCCATTTTTAAGGTACGGTAAATCCCAGAAGGGCAGATATGTGTCAGAAATCTGTATTTACCTTGATTCAATGACAAATAGCAGGGTGCGGTAAAATAACCCCACAAAACTTGGTGTGCATCAGACTGGCTCAGTATATTTGTGTCTGTGGGAGTAGTTGGATTAATCTTGTTTATGTCTGTCACTGTTCCATTGATTATGGCAAAAGTGGTGATTCATGTTTTGTTCTTAAAAGCATCATAATCAATTAGTTACAGTATGGTGTGTGCATATGCAATGGTAGCTATGGTAACCTAGAAGTGCAACTGGGTAGACCGATGCACTTGTACTGTTTTATTTATTGTTCCTGGCTCTGGCTGCAGACTTACGGTACAGCTCAGTGAGTAGTAATATCCTTTCCCTTGCATCTCATTAACGCCAACACCTTCATTTTCACACCTTCGATAATCGTTTTATTGTTTTATGACCCCTTTAATTGTTTTGTGACCCCTGTGACACGGTCCTGACCCACTGACCTTTTGATTTATGACCCGTGACGCGTGCCGGACTGACCTGCGGATGACCTGCGACCGACCCGTGACGTAGGGAGAGAAATCTGCGCATGCGTACGTCAAGACGCTAGCTTTAGCTGTTAGCTTAGTTGCTAATTATCGATCGGCCGTCAACAGTAGCGCTCTACAATCCAAGCGATCGCGGAACTACAGACAAACGGCTTTTGTGTGTCTCTGTTATGTGTTTATCACTTCCCTCATCTGCAAACAACAACATAAAAACGGCACTGGAGTTAATACGTTCGCCCCACGTTCTTCTTCTTCCCGTGAGCTACACTTCTTCTCTTGTACCAAAGTAACAACGCCCGTCCGTAACAGGCACTGCCACCCGGTGGTAAGCAGCATTAATTGGATCTTTTTTTCCTCAAATAAACCATTTGTTTTATACCGCAGTTATTTCTTTTTACGATTACTTTAAATTTTAATTGTAACTAACTCGATTAAATAATTAGAAGGGTTAAAGGGAATTATAGTATGAATTCTCTTTTTTTTCTCAAATAAATCATTAGTTTCATACTGCAGCTATTTCTTTTTACGATTACTTTAAAATTTAATTTAAACTAACTCGATTAAATAAATAGATTGCTTTAAATTATATTATTTTCAACCAACAAAGATTGGAAAGTGTTCAGAAGAACATGTCGGGACACGTTTCATCACGTTAAACGTTGCAGCTGTAGCTGTTTGGCGTAATAAACAAAGTGTTAAAAGGAAGTCCCACAGGGTTTTTACAAGGGGGATGGGTTTTCCGGATCGTATTATTTAAGGATATGTGGAATCTTCACATCATGCCAGAGCTGTAAGGAGTCGCTTAAGAGCACCATGTGGTCAATAAGTGGTAAGCATTTACTTTCTTAATGTCTTAGTACTTCTTAAGTAGTTATTTCCTTTTACCTTAACACACATTATAACCCGCATAAATAGCATTCGCTGTTTACAAGTGTCACTATACATGTACAGACACACCTGGAGGTTGCACATGGAGGCTGACCACTTTTGAATTGCGCCTGCCGCAAGCAGACGGAAAGAAACATGATTCAGTAAAGGTTTTTGCAGAGACCTATGAAGATTGTATGGATACACACTCTGTTTTAAAGGAAGACAAGGAAAACAGGGTTCCAGCAAATGTGAACACAGTGGAGGAGCCAGAAAGAGAGTGCTTGAAAACTCTTCTTGAAAAGAATGATGTGGTGTTGTCTCCCAAACTTACAAAGAAGGCTATCGATCTTTTGAAAGCTATCACTTGTACCTGTCTAAGCAGGGTACTTTAGCGACGACTTAAAAAGGCCTGTTTCGGATGTCTAACCAACCATCCAAGCCAGAGGAACCACATGTGTCTGTATGGACTCCCTTCATATTACTATGAAGGATATTTTGACGAAATTCGTGATGAGTTACTGACAAAACCTTTCTTCAAAATTATGATCATTGTTCTAGAGCACGCATTGAACATTCAAGCGTCGACTGAAAAAATCATCAGAATTGCGGAGACAGTTGTTGCTGACTTACTGCCTGGTGTCCGCATACAGGAGGACTTATCAGAAATACTTGAAAAGCATATCGACCAGACCAACAAATCTATTGTTGAAAAAGCCATAGATCTCTGGGAGCAAACACTGCAAGAATGATGAGCTGCATTTTTTATACTGTTTGTAAGGCTATTGCATCTCTTTTCAGACCTAGAAAATATGTAATGGACAGATTTGTTTCACTAATGTGTTGTGTAATTGAAACCTCTGTTAGACATGCTAATGACAGCCATAAAAGTTTGCGAGGTTACGATGCTTTCAACAGTCATCTGTGTTGGATAAAAACTAAATATGAGAACTGGGTGGAGCTTCTATCATTGTTTTCAGAGTCTGATGTTTGTTTGAAATGTGGCGTAAATGATATATTATCCCAATTCCCCCAGACCCAATCTTTTGATGTTGGACATATTATGTGTTTATGTGCATTTATCACTGATGTATGTGTCTTGAGGATGGAAAAAACAGATGTTGACTACCGTACGATTGTGGATTTAGTCACCTGTCACATGACACACACAAATCTAGATGCGTGTGTGAAATATCTTGACATTATTGATTCTGGTGTAACCATAATGATTCATTAATAAATATGTGTGAACACGTACAAATGATTCATTGTTTTTAATTCTAAGGTATGGATAAGACGTTAGAAAAATCTATTACGACCCTGCAAACCCAGCAGCTTTTGGAGGTGTCCATAAACTATACGATTTAGTGAAGAAAAAAACAGCAGAGAATCCATCTCTACAAAATGTTCAGAAATGGTTATGCAAACAAGACGCTTATACGCTTCACGCACCAACCTTCAAAAATTTTCAAAGAAATCGGGTTTTAGTGCGTGGTATAGACAAACAAATAATTTCAGGCAGATCTGGTGGATATGGCTGAGTATGCTGAAGAAAACGATGGTGTCCGTTATTTGCTCACGTGCATTGATGTATTTTCCAAATACGCGTGGGTTTGGTGTCTATTTTCCAAGAGCGGTGAGAATGTTATGAAAGCTTTTGAAAATATATTAAGAGAAGGACGTATACCGAAGAAACTACAGACAGATGCCGGTAAAGAATTTTACAACAGACCTTTTCAAAAACTCTTGGCAAAATATAAAATCAATCATTTTTCTACTCGCAATGAAACAAAGGCGAGTGTAGTTGAACGTTTCAACAAAACTCTCAAAACACGTATGTGGAGATATTTGACCGCCGCCAATTCACGACGGTATGTAGATGTGTTGCAATCTCTGGTCCGTGCGTATAATCACACACAAAATCGTTCAATTAGAATGAGCCCATCTGAAGTTTGTAAAGAGAATGAGAAGACAGTGTTTAAAAACCTGTACAAGCTAAAGTCTGAATCGCGCATCAAGTGCAGGTTTAAAGTAGGTGATACTGTGAGAATCTCGAAACTGCGAGGTGTGTTCAGAAAAGGGTATGAACAAACATACACCGACGAGTTTTTCACAATCATAGAGTGTGTTCAACGGATACCACCTGTTTACAGACTGAAAGATCAGGCTGGCGATGTGTTACAAGGAACGTTTTATGACAAGGGGCTCCAGTTAGTAATCATCGATAAAAACAAATCATTTAAAATTGAACAAGTGTTGGATAGAAAAAAAGAGGGCCGTAAAAACCTAGTTTTAGTTAAATGGTTGGGATGGCCTGATAAATTTAACTCGTGGATTCCTGAAAAAGATCTTGTGAAAACATAAACCATCCCCCCAGTCAGAAACACTCATTTATCAGATAACCTGTGAGGTGTTAATATGGGTGAAAACGGGTTTTTTGTAACATTGCCCAGTAATGCATCCGCCAAAGTCTACCCGCAAAATAAAACCTGGAATTACAGGACAAAACTAGCTGCTCCTATTCTCTTAACAGAGCCGTACGAGGTGGGTCTGGTCGAGATACAGTATCCTCGAAACTGGAATAGCTTTCCAGAATCTGACGATACTATACGCATTTATGACAATCTTACAGAGACGACAACAAGTGTTGCTATACCGACGGGGTACTACGTATAGTATACCGGCTATTTTAAGTGAAATTAATGACATGATTATTCAAACCATAATCAGAGGAGAATTAACGCTGGAATATGACAGTGTTAAAAATGCTGTCTGGGTTAATGGCGATCCACATTTACAGGTCTCTTGTGCTGGGAAACTTGCGCAGATTCTTGGTTTTGCGCCGCATACTCCAGTACATACCTCAAACAGTGTACGGTTCAGAAACTTTGCTCCACATCCGGCGGATATATATGGGGGCTGTTATAGCATGTTTATTTATTCCGACATCGTAGACTACCAGCTTGTCGGGGACAGCTATGTCCCACTGCTGCGGAGTGTTAATATAGCGGATACATATAAGCAATACCCCATTTTACTTTTTGACAAGCCCCATTACGTACGCCTCTCCAAGAGCCAGATAGACAACATAGACATTGATATAAAAACCGATCAAGATCAGCCAGTGCCCTTTACGTACGGAAAAGTAGTCATTAAACTACACTTCAGGCCTGTTAAACAGCTATTACTTTAAAGAAATTAACAATATGGCCTTAACGCGTCGCTACGACAATGACAAATACATGTCATACTACATGCATCAAGCTGGATCTGGACTGCCTGGCTTTATGGGAACGAGCTCACAGTATGGGGCCGGCTTGGGCGGAATGTTTCGAAATCTTTTCAGAATGGCACTACCATTGTTCAGGCGTGGAGTGAATATAGTCAAACCACATTTGAAAACGGCTGCTAAAAATATTGTGTCAGATGCGGTTACCAATATCACAAAAAGATCCGAACAACCACAAATCACACAGGAGTGGGGTCAGCAAAAAGGATCGGGCCTATCGGTTGTAGTGAAAAGAGTTTTAAAAAGACCTCCGACCCGTGGGCGTGACCAATCAGATAAAAAAAGGAAAGTGAATAACCGTATAAACAGCAAACAGCAAAAGTCATCCCATAAAAGAAAAAGGAAGGCTTCAAAACAACATCGCTTCTCTGCTGGCGATATATTTTGACAAAATGGCCCTACTGCACAGTGTCTCTGAAGAATGCATCAAAAGCGAGCTTGACCTCTTCACACTGCCGCTGACACAAACGTCGATTGAAAAATGTACATTTATTGAAATCCCTACCGTATCGGCCATAACCCCGACAGGACCTTTGGAATTTTACGTATCCTCTAGTAGCGAAGACTATCTTGATTTAAACAACAGCTTTCTGCATCTCAGCGTTAAAATAACCAACCCTGACGGAAGTAATCTGGCAGAACAGTCAGAAGTGGGGTTCATAAACTATCCCGGATGCACCCTCTTCTCACAAGTGGATATAACTCTAGGGGATCGTCTGATATCCCAATCTTCAAACACTTATCCATATAGGGGGATAATTGAATGTTTATTAAACTATGGAAACGACGCATTGGAGTCGCAGTTTGGATGTGGATTATTCGTCAAAGATAAAACAGGACACATGGACGATGATTCACCTACTGATGAAAACACAGGGTTAGCGCTCAGGGCTGCGCACACCGCACGCAGCGCTGCTGTAGAGTTAATAGCACCCATTCACGCCGACTTGTTTTTTCAAGAAAAACTGCTTCTAAATGGCGTCGATCTAAAATTAAGATTTGTTCGAGCCAAAGATGAATTCTGTCTTATGACCAGTGGAAATGTGAATTATCATGTGAACATTATGTCAGCCATTCTCTTTGTTAAAAAAGTGACAGTGTCCCCTGCGATAAAACTTGCCCATGCAAAGGCCCTCACCCTGTCAAATGTTAAATACCCTATCGACAGAGTGAGTTTGAAAAAATTTTCAATTCCTCCCGGAACATGCATCTGCAATCAAGAGAATCTTTTTTTGGGGCAAATTCCAAAACTGGTTGTAATATGTTTTGTTGATAATGAGGCGTTTACAGGTAGCTACAACCGCAACCCGTTCAATTTTCAACATTATGACAGAGTTTATGGCTCTCTATGCTGACGGACACACGTACCCTGCCAAGCCGTTCCAGCCTGATTTCAGAAACGGCCAGTATGTCCGTGAATACTATCAGCTCATTCAAGCAACCGGCAGACAACTGAAGGATAGAAGCTTGGCTATAAGCAGAGAAGATTTTGGATCTGGATATTCTCTATTTTGCTTTAACCTGGATGCTGATGAGGGGTGTGGACAACACGTATCATTGGTCCGGACAGGGAACGTGCGTCTAGAAGCACGTTTTAGGAGACTTCTAACAAGAACTATAAATTTAATATGCTATGCCGTCTTTGACTCTGTAGTAGAGATATCTAACCGTCGTCAAGTACTGTTGGATCATTATTAAAAATAATGAATACTATAGAACTAACGTCGATTATGAAAAAAATATCTGGCAAGACCTGTTTTCTGGGTGTATTTGCAGCAGATCAGTTGCTGGGTGTTATTCACATTCTTCCTGCCATGTTAATAGTCAACACGGACACTTCAGACCTCCCCGGTACCCACTGGCTGGCTATCTATGTGACTGAGTACAGAGAGGGTTATTTCTTCGACTCTTTTGGGAATGGGCCGTCCAGATTTTCTAAAAGTATACAACAATTTCTAAACAGAAACAGTGATTCTGTGTTTTATTCCAAAAAACAAGTCCAAGATAATTTAACTACAACGTGTGGACAACATTGTGTTTTTTTCTTGTTTAACATACAAAAAGGATACTCATATGTTAATGTTTTACGTAAATATAGCGACAACGTTATGCTGAACGATTTAATGGTGTGTCGTTTTGTTAACCGCATAACACCAATAGATTGTAGTGATTATAATATAATGTGTGTGCAACATTGTCAAACGTGTATGTGTATTAAATAAATTCTTTGACAAGATATATTTTTGATTTAGAGTATTTATTTACAAATAACCAGTGATAAATTCAAAGAAGACAATCATAGACAATTTCAGATAATCCTAAAAAAACAGCGTGGGTATCGATCACAACAAAAATAAGAATATAAAATTAAATAACAACAAGGGTATTGACAGACAATCATAAAAATAAAAGAAAACAAAATATTGATCACAACAAAAATAAGAAAAACAACATTAAAATAACAGCCATGAATCAGCATTGATCTTTGGTGATTTAAAGACAGATTCAGACAATGCTTTAGAATGAGATGACCTAAAAAATGACGGCGATCCAATCATCTCTCTCTTTTTCCTACTGCGATTTGTAGACAGATTTTCAGACACGTTCTCATGAGGTATAATAACCCCGCTCTTGTAACCGTTGATAATTTGTCTGACTTCAACATTCGGTATAGATGATGTAGGAGCATTTATATTAGCAAGAACTTTTAAAAATGCGTCCCAACCTAAGGGTCTTTGTTTAACAGTATGTTGTGCTGTAACACTTTTCAACAAGTCATACATACGGAGAGAGAGTGTCAAAACACCTTTTTCAAGTTCCCCCTGTTTAACTAGG
>JAFBJQ010002476.1:0-55803 GCA_016785345.1 Trinectes maculatus | reverse complement strand
TATTTCGGCATGGGTCAAAAATCGGACCAAAACGTAAGGGGTTAGTATGTTGAAAATGGCCCAAAATGGTCATCGTTTAAAAGTGGAAAAAACGCGCTGGAATGGCAGAAGATAGCGTGCAATCATCCCCCAGGGTGATATTTTCTCCATTAGACGCCAGAAAACCCTCTTTTCGGCAAGGGTCAAAAATCGGACTAAAACGTAAGGGGTTAGTATGTCGAAAATGGCCCAAAATGGACATCGTTTAAAAGTGGAAAAAACGCGCTAGATTGGTAGAAGATAGCGTGCAATCATCCCCCAGGGTGATATTTTCTCCATTAGACGCCAGAAAACCTCATTTCGGCATGGGTCAAAAATCGGACCAAAACTTAAGGGGTTAGTATGTCGAAAATGACCCCAAATGGCATAAAAGTAAAAGTGGAAATAATGCACTAGAATGGTAGAAAATTGCGTGAAATCACCCCCCAGAATGATATTTTGTTGATTTGACGCCAGAAAACCTCATTTTCTCATAGGCCAAAAATCGCAAAAAAATGTAAACGGTTAGTATGTCGAAAATGCAGAAAGAAGGCAAAAAAGTAAAAGTGGAAATAACGCGCTGAAATGCCATAAAATAACATGAAATCACTCCCCAGAATGATATTTTGTTGATTAGATGCCTGAAAACCTCATTTTCTCATGTCGAAAATCGCAAAAAAACATAAGGGGTTAGTATGTCGAAAATGTCCAAAAATAAAAAATGGAAATTAAGTGCTGAAATGCCATAACATAGCAAGAAATCACTTGTAAAAACGATTGTAAAAAATAGTATTTTGGAATATTCGTCAAATATCACCACAAAATCGTCAAAATATAGTAAGGCATCAAAATCTCTCAAAAAAAAAATGTTAAAAATGTAATATTATTGTCAGGTGTCACCTTCACGTGTCTCAACAGACTGAGGATGTTGTTTGTGAAACTGGACTGCATTCTGCATGACAGTGATGCATTTACTGTTTCTCTCTGCGCGTGACAGTGTAAATTGCTGGAGCAGCACATGGACAGGGGCGAGCTGTTAAGAGAGTACGAGAAAATCCCAAAGCGTCCTGGAGGAGAATACACCATCGCCCAGCAGCCGGAGAGTGGAGACAAAAACCGCTTCCAAGATGTCCTGCCTTACGACAGCAACCGAGTGGAGCTGGTTCCCACTAAAGAGAACAACACAGGATACATCAACGCATCACATGTTAAAGTAAGTTGTGCAAAGATGTATCATGAAACATGTCAACGCACAGCACTGGTGTCTGCTTAGAAATTAGTTCAGCCATTAGGACAGACAAACCAAAACATATTCATACAAATGTTTGGTTTGTGCGGAGACAATGACAGTTGTTGGGTCACATTCTCTTCCTCGTTGTCATGTTTCTAGAACAATAGAATAACTTATCTCCCTCCTATGCTCAAACGTATTTACATTTTCTGGTGATGGCTGATGAGATTCTACAGCGGATGACTCAAGGTACTTGTCTCCCATTAGGTAACAGTTGCTGGACAGGAGTGGAGCTACATTGCAACCCAGGGTCCAATGTCCAACACATGTCAAGACTTCTGGCAGATGGTGTGGGAGCAGGGGGTCTCCATCATTGCAATGGTCACTGCTGAAGAGGTGGGTTAAATTTCAGATTTCCAGCGCCACGTACAGTGTGTATATTTCTTTTTCTGCAAGGTCGTTAAGACGCTCTCTTACTGCAGGAGAACGGACGAGAAAAGAGCTTCCGGTACTGGCCACGACTTGGCTCGCGACACAACACGGTGACGTACGGGCGGTTTAAAATCACCATCCGCTTCCGCACTGAATCAGGCTGCTACGCCACCACGGGGCTAAAGATCAAACACCTCCTTACGGGCCACGAGAGGACTGTCTGGCACCTGCAGTACACTGACTGGCCTGATCACGGCTGTCCTGAGGACTTCAAAGGCTTCGTCAGTGAGTGGAAACACGTTTCTGACAGCATGGCCATGTTATGTTTGCACGTATAGCAACACCCTATCTATCATAAAATAATATTCAGTGCTACAACATTTAAGTGTTAATATTAAAATGCAATGTTTACTTAGATAAGTGGTTAATCTCACATCTTTTTCCAGCCTACCTGGAGGAGATCCAGTCTGTGAGGAGACACACAAACAGCATCAGTGACCCAAAGAACACAAACTTCCCTGTGCTCGTCCACTGCAGTGCCGGAGTGGGACGCACAGGAGTAGTCATCTTATCTGAGATCATGATTGCCTG
This sequence comes from Trinectes maculatus, assembly GCA_016785345.1. NCBI lineage: Eukaryota > Metazoa > Chordata > Actinopteri > Pleuronectiformes > Achiridae > Trinectes > Trinectes maculatus. Next base: position 53,531 of record JAFBJQ010002476.1, on the reverse strand, counting down.
TTTAGAGCACAATGAGGTAAATTCCTTCCTTCCTTTTACAACGACAAACATCTAGTTAATATTTTCTCTGTTTTTAGAAGAAACACGGTTTATTCACTCTCGTATCCATCATCTGTCTGTTCCAGCCTCTGAATGTCCCTGAGGTCCTTTGGAAGCTGCGCACTCAGAGGATGTTGATGGTTCAGACTTTGTCTCAGTACAACTTCGTCTACAAGGTCATCATCCAGTACCTCCGCAACTCCAGGCTCATCTGATCGCCGACCGTCTTCCTGTCAATGTCATCACAAACACAGCTGATTTCAGGGTGGAAGTTGTTCCAGGTTTTTGCCAAAAAGAAAAAGCTGTCCGAGTGTGGTGGACACTGATCTAAGCCAAGTATTAAGTTTGACAGGTCAGATGGAAAAATTTGTGGCCAGAGAAAAGACGCAGTGCCTCATGAAGGAGCATGAAGACTTGCCACTTACAGTATTATATTTTTTATATACAATATTGCTCAATAAAGCCCAGCACTTTTGTAGTTATCTGCTGTACATATGAACTAATGTTAAGCTATATTACAAAAAAAATCTTAATTATAGACATGTGTTGAAATCTTCATCTATTTGTTTTGGTGAAGCCTTTATCAGAGAATATGTAGGATTGCTGTTCTTGATTCTAATGATGGACTTTTTCTTTTGTGATTAACTGAACAGAGGCTCAAAGGTAGCATCATATGAAGGTTTGATAATGCAGCCAAGAGGTTTAATATGCAGTTAAATTGATGTGTCAGGTGCATATTTCCTGTCTGAGTGCAAAATTTTAAAAGCCAATCAGATTTGTCTGTTCCTGTAACAAATCACCTGCTGAAACAGAGGTTGGTTTTAATAAAACATGTTTGATGGGGAGTAAAACATGAGATTAAAAAAATCTGAAGTTTCTCAGTGAGGTCGTCGAGAATTGGGTGCAAACTTGAAATTTACTTCTCTTATTTTATAACTTATGATGAAATGTTTTTTTTTTAAAAAACTCAACCTTTCTTGATTTGAGCAATATTAACCCTGTGCATCAATGTGCCTAAATATGATTTGTAAATTTTAAAATGTTCTATATTTTGTGTAAAATGAAGAGAATTGAGACAACTGTGTCGTTTCTTGCTTTTACTGCATCTGCAAATACGCATTACAAATTATGCTCGTAATGCATAATAATCACATCTCTGTAAATAATGAACAGTAATTAATTGAGCTTAGATCTCTAACGCTCTGACAGACATGCTGTTATTTTAGAAAACACAAAAGAGAACGCCAATTAACTTATACCCAGAGTATTTTTGGTTTGGTTACAACATGCAGAACAACACGTTTGTTATAATACTTATATAATACTTAATATAATATATAATATATATATAATATTATATTATATGTTAATATATTATATTAATATATATAATATAATACTTTCTTACATACAATTTTCTTTACCATCACCTGGTAGATTCGATCAGAGTTTATCACTTGTGTTGCTGATAGAAATAGAATCTGTGGAGCAGCATCACATGGTCTCTGCCTAGAGAGAGATGTTATTCTTCTCACCCAATGCTCACTGCTGAGAGACTTCTTCAGCACTGGGTTCCCTATAGAAGCACCTGGAAGATCTTCAAGTACTTTTTCAACCTATAATGAAAAACATGGTTTAGAAACTATAATGTTTATATGTTTGCATATGTTTAAAATAGGTTTTCCACTGGTGCATGCAGATTATTATATTAAACAATAGTTCAGTTTCATATTAATCTAGAGCAAGAAATGTGTGGATCATATTAGAGTTCAAATATGATGAAATAACAATGCTTGTTTTACATTTAAAACGTGATTTGGAATATCTGAATATGTTTGGTTTGGTTACAACACATGCACAATAACACATGCTTACCTTCTTACATACTATTTTCTATACCATTATCACCTGGCAGATTCGATCAGAGTTTATCACTTGTGTTGCTGATAGAAACAGAATCTGTGGAGCAGCATCACATGGTCTCACCTTGTTCTGGATCTGGGAGAAGGCTCCTGCTGAGTCCAGACCTACAAGGTCTGGTAACTTCAGTGTTTCACAGCTCACTCGAATCTCCAGATTCACCTCATCGTCATCTTGTCGATCTGAGTTTTGTTTGCTCCTCATAATCTGAGCTGCTTGAAGCTCAGAGCTGAGAAACACTTAAGGGAAAAAAATTAGAAGATTAAAAAACTCATAACTGTAAAATAAGCAAAATTGTCCAAAGGAAGATTTAAAAATCTATTTCCTGTGTAGAAACACCAAAAACAGACTTGAGCTAATCAGATGGATCAACTAACATACTAGTACGTCCTCTCTTCCCTCCATGTCCACTATGTCCTCCTTGGTTCCATCCTCCACCTCTCCAACCACTTCCTCCTCGATGTCCCCAGCCTCCCCTTCCTCTGCCACCTTCCCACCTACCACCACCCCCAACGTCTTGTCCTTTCTGCCATGGTGGCATCTCCGCAGGTGGGGGATCTATCGTCCTCGGTCTGGCACTCTGCCCATCAGGACCTATGAAAGAGAGAGAGTAGAAATGGCTTATTCAGACTGACACCAGCTTCAGACTGGTAAAAAGCAAACATTCACCTGTACCTTGCTGACAGCACAGGTTGTTTTCTCTCTGCTGGAAGCTGGTATACTATTTTCTTCATTATTACCTGCTAGATTAGCGTTCACTTGTATCACTTGTGTTGCTTTTAGAAGTAGAATCTGTGGAGCAGCATCACATGGTCTCACCTTGTTCTGGATTTGGGAGAAGGCTCCTGCTGTGTCCAGTCCTATGAGGTCCGGTATCTTCAGTGTTTCACAGATCACTGGAATCTCCGGATTCACCTGATCATCGTCTTGTCGTCGATCTGAGTTTTGTTTGCGCCTCACAATCTGAGCTGTCTGAAGCTGTGTGGCTATAGAGCCACTGGCATGGTGAAACGAGAGCTGTAACATTACGGAGTCGCTTAAGGGACATGGAAAGAAATAAAATCTAAGAAAAAATGATGTACGTTTGCAAGATCTCACAAAAGTTTCATTTAAGTTGACAACCGGGTCAGCTTAGAGACTGTAAACAACCACAAGAATGGAGAGCTTACAAAAGTACATCTTTTTTTAAACTTTGATTTTTATTCTTTCTGTGTCCCTTAACCGGCTTCATAGTAACATACACAGACATCTGAGGTGCACATTATTTCCATTAAGGGTTAGAAACGTGTTGTCTACATTTGCCTTTAAGTTGTGCATTTTTATTCTTTAAAGACGTTTTTTAAAATAAACTAATTCTCGTTTCATTTCAGAGGTCACATGAACTTTAACATAAAGGTCAGCTAAAAAATGTGTTCCTGTATGTTTCCTGAATTTCTTTTGACAACTCTTCTCGTCATAAATATCCCAAACATAAGCAGATGTCATTTGTTCTATCAGCTTCCTAAGTACCAAATATTTTCACAACAAAATTCCAATTAGATTATTAAAAATGGAAATAAAATACTCATAAATGTAAAAAAAGCAACATTGTCCATAGGAAGATTTTAAAATTTATTTATTGTATAGAAACACCAAAAACACAATCAAGCTAATCAGATGGATCACTTAATATGGAACAAATTAGAAATTAACACTAGTTCGTCCTCTCCTCCCTCCATATCCACCATGTCCTCCATGTCCACTATGTCCTCCATGGTTCCATCCTCCACCTCTCCAACCATCTCCTCCTCCTCGATGTCCCCAGCCTCCTCTTCCTCTGCCACCGCCCCACCCACCACCACCTCCACCGTCTTGTCTTTTCTGCCATGGTGGCATCTCCGGAGGTGGGGGATCTATCTCGGCGGGGCGTCCTCCTCGGTCTGGCACTCTGCCCATCAGGACCTATGAAAGAGAGAGAGTAGAAATGGCTTATTCAGTCTGACACCAGCTTCAGACTGGTAAAAAGCGAACATTCTCCTGTACCTTGTTGACAGCACAAGTTGTTTTCTCTCTGCTGGAGCCACTGCTGGTCTTCACCACATTGCAGATGTCCTCTCTGGCAGCCAGCAGCTTGGCCATGTCCACTTTGGACTGTGGCCTCAGAGAGTGTCTTTTTGGCTGGTAGGCCCTCGCCATGCTGTCAACCTTTACCTAACAAACCACACACACACACGCAGTCTGGGTGAGTTCTGAGCTGAGTTCGGTGAGCGATAGCCGCTTGTTATTGTTTGAAGTGTGATTATCATATGAACATGCCTTTGCTCTGTCGGACCACCCAAAGGACTGAACCGTGACGTCCAGCCGTTTGATCAGCATCCTGCGCCGACACTCGTACTCTGAAGACAGGACAGTGTTGATGTTTTGCAACTTTGCCTGCAGAGAGAAAAACATGAGACTGAAATGAAAACTGCTCTGTTGCATGACACAAAAACAGCAAATGTAACAAGCATTTTTTTCCATGTTATTCTTCTCACCCAATGCTCACTGCTGAGAGACTTCTTCAGCACTGGGTTCCCTATAGAAGCACCTGGAAGATCTTCAAGTACTTTTTCAACCTATAATGAAAAACATGGTTTAGAAACTATAGTGTCTATACGTTTGCATATGTTTAAAATGGGTTTTCCACTAGTGCATGCAGATTATTATGGTTCAGTTTCATAATAATCTAGAGCAAGAAATGTTTGGATCATATTAGAGTTCAAATATGATGAAAAAACAATGCTTGTTTTACATTTAATACGTGATTTGGAATATCTGAATATGTTTGGTTTGGTTACAACACATGCACAATAACACATGCTTACCTTCTTACATACTATTTTCTATACCATTATCACCTTGCAGATTCGATCAGAGTTTATCACTTGTGTTGCTAATAGAAACAGAATCTGTGGAGCAGCATCACATGGTCTCACCCTGTTCTGGATCTGGGAGAAGGCTCCTGCTGAGTCCAGTCCTATGAGGTCTGGGAACTTCAGTGTTTCACAGATCGCTCGAATCTCCAGATTCACCTGATCATCGTCTTGTCGATCTGAGTTTTGTTTGCTCCTCACAATCTGAGCTGCCTGAAGCTCGGAGCTGAGAAACACTTAAGGGAAACACATAATCATATTTTTGCAATTATGCTATAGCCACACAGCGACTGACAGGATGAAACGGGAGCTGTAACATACAAAGAAACTTGAGATGATCTTTCGTGTTTCGCGCACCGCCTTTGAGAATCCCTGAAACGAGCTCTTCATACGGACAGTGCAGCTCCTTCAGCAATCCGCTCATCTCAACCTGGAGGCCGTCCATGTCCTCTGCGGGGGGACAGGTCGACAACGATCAGACACATCGTTAGCATCCACACATTTCCTCTTCGCGGAGGAGTTGTGCGTGTGTGCATGTGTGTGTGTGTGTGTGGGGGGGGTATGTGGCTAACCTGGACCAGAGCTAATGTTTTCCTCCAGCTCACACAGCGACTTTAGCCTGGACGCTAGCCACCGACACAGATCCACATACTCCTGTGAAGACAAACCTTCCTCTGCGGCTCGGAGCAGCGCCTTCTCCTCCAACAGGGCACCGTCATAGCTGATGAGACACCCGAATCAAAAACAGTTCACGACTAGCTTCTGTTTGTTTTCAAACACGCGGGCAGAAAACGCGTCGGTGGACGTGCAAGCTAACAACAACAATGTACAGCCGAACGGCGAACGTTAGCATGCTAACGAGAAACTAGCTTACCCCAGTTGCTCTAACGAATCCAAAATGTCACTTTCCATTTCCCGACTCTGTGAGGATGTTATACGTCTCCGTCTACACGAAACATCAACACGCTGAGTTTAAAACACCGTCAACATAAACAAACGAGGCATCCATTCATTTTTTGTGCCGCCATGTTGCCCCATGATCATGTATGAACCGGAAGAAAACGTGTGAGCCGGAAAGAAAATATATGAGCCGGAAAGAACAAATATGAGCCATCGTGAAACTGTTCCGTAACATTGGTTCCGCTTCATATCCCCAAACAAGCTTTTATTAATTTGTACCTTTTTCTCCTTCATTACATTGATGAAATACAATGTACTTTATGAAACATATTAGCTCGACGGCACATTACATTAATATAATAATGTAATATGACTAATGTACATATATCTGTAAAAGTTTATGGTCGATTATTACTGTAATTTTTTTACATTTTCATGATGAACACAGAACCCCATGGATGAAGACATAAACACAGAAACACAATGACAACTCCACAGCAAAAGATTAAAACTCACCATTTTATTATGATAATGTTATTTGATATGTCAAATTACAAGTGTATGATGTAACATAAAAACAGTTACAAACATATGTATGCATATTTACATTATATATTTATGAAAAGTAATGAGCTACATCTGTATGAAGAAAATACAACTATGACATGAGTTATTGGGACTATAAATTTTACATCATATACTTGGTATTCTCAAACCATGATAAGAAATACCTAAACGTGTAGAAACCAATAGAACCAGAACAAGAGATGTTAAATTGTAAGATGGAAACTAGGATGAACGTGAGGCACTTTTTTGAGGTTGTCAGGATGTGAAAGCCGATGGCACTAAGGAAAAAAAACAGATGCACAGGAAAGAAATATGCAGAGAGTGAAAAAGAAAAAGAAAGAAAACAGGCAGTGTTTACAGAATAGTTAAGAGTAGTACCGTTTATACTGCAAGTTTAAAAACACAAATGTTTTCCACTATTTAGAACTAATCACATAAATGTTACATCAAGCGCTGTAAGATGAAAAAAAGCTTACATATAGTATCATCAGTGCACCAAAGCATCGGAGAATTGAAACATAACCACTCAACTGCTGTGAAAAGTAACCTTTTTAAAACAATACACTGAAGAGAAACAGGTTTATATAGCTTTTTCTTTTTTAATCTACACAATGTCAAGAATGTACACTTGTATGCATTCCCAAAGATATGCACAATTTCCAAGATCGAAAGAGGATAAAAGACTAGCAGCAAAGTGGTTAAAACTGAAGTCTTATATAATGCAGGTCAAAAAAATATATATATATTAAAGCGGACAGACACATGTTGCATATATAATACAGTACATGACAGGAAGTTGCACTGTGCTGGTTAATGCAGAATGAGAAGTGTTATTTCAGCATTCTCTACACTTTGTATAAATGCACATCCTACATTTTGCTTCTCAGCCAGCAAGTTTTAATCAGGTTCATCAAACCTTGGTTCAGCTTGCAATAATGCAGGGCAATCCAATTACAATGGGAGAATATGGCAACCAACCAAACATTTGGTTACACACCAACCCCACACTCACACTGCTGGCACACACACACACTCACACACAGTACAAACACACCCGTGGGCACACAAGAACACATACAGAGTAACACTCGCGCACTCACACACATGCAGAAGTGTCCACTTTGTCACAGAGCAATCAAACATTTAAAAACTCACAGTGGGGTCCAAATGTTTGAGACTCACTGAGTGTGGTCTCAGACTTACAGACCACACTGTAAGCTTTTGGGAGAGTTAGGGTTTAACAGTCGTTCATAGCTGATTTTCTCTGTCAATACAATAAAATTAGTGATTGTATCTAGCAGCTTTATATGTACGTACGTGTGTGTGTGTGTGTGTGTGTGTGCGTGCGCGTGTATATACATAAATGCATATATATGTGTGTATGTATGTGTATGTGTGTGTGTGTACACACATTAAACTTTTGAAACAAGTGGACTGACAACTGTACCATGTTAGCACTATCCTTCTTTCTACCGTACAAAACTAGAGAGAAACTCTATTAGAAGCTCAATAGTCATTCCCATCCCAAACGCCCTCTACTTTTCAATGTGAAATAATACTAAAAGGTGACCTATGTACATAATGCTGTCAATTGAAGCTACAGTATACGCTGACAGCAACGATAAATACAGTTCTATCTTTAAAATTTCAAAAAAAAAAAAAACTGGGATTATTATCAGTACTTAAATATAATGTTAAGTATTTACAGGTGTTTCGGAGTTTGGTACCAGGAGTCATTTGTCTATCTATGTAGCATTAAAGTGTCCTGTCCCATCACTGACTCAGTCTGCAGAGAGGTCAATGTGTTTCCCACGTTAGAACGTTTGCATAGAAAGTAAAGGGAGCACTGGTCAGGGTAGAAATAGGAAAATGAATGTTTCCCTGCCACTGACTTACATTTTAATCAGGAGTGACGGGAGGCGAGAAGAGATGTTTGTTAGCAACATTACAGGGACGTTTTACAAAGTTTTCTGTTCAATACTGAGGTGTATCGGAATTATCACTAATCTCAAACATGCCTGAAATAAGGAGAACTTCAATTATAGCAGCCAGGTACTGTTGTTGTTCGGAATAGTTTGGGTTAACAAAGGTTTTGTGAGCCATTGTGGACGTGTATCATTTTGGTTAAACTGTAGAATCTCAATGGAACAAAATTAGGCTTATTTGCTGTCTTTTCAAGAGTTGCGTCAGAAAATCAATGCCACTGTCATTCTGTACAGTAAATATCAAACAACAGCCAGAATCTGGTTAGCTTACTTTAGCATAATGACTTGCAACACCTGGGAGCAGTTATATTCACAGCCAGCAAAATCCACCTACACTCCTAACGCTCACTATGTTATATCAAGTTTGTTTACAAAAACCAAGTGTAAAAACAATGAGTCGCATTTCAATAGGTTATGGCATAAATTAGAATTTCTACACTTTGGTTTTTGAATGACTTAAAGAAACAAGATATAGCATGCTTATCCGTGAGCTAAAGAGAATATGTGAATTTCCCCAAATTACAAATAATTAATTTGATCAACTCTTTGTTCACTTTGGAGCTATTAGACAAAGACACCAGGACGTGTAGGGAAACACGATGCTGGTCAGTTCTGTTTAGAGCCAAAGCCTTAATCACAGTCAGTGGTGACAAAACATGACATCAGATCACCAGTGCATATGAAGACCTACACAAACACGAACATATAGTACACATACATTACATCTGTATGTTTTTCTCTCTTTTTTTTTTAAAAACACATGGCTAAGATACTCAGTATTCCTGGAACAATGCACTCACTCATTCATTCATCCATTCATTCATTCAGGGCCTGTTTAATGATGACACGTGGAAGGAGTGGACTAACTTCTGAGGAACAACACAACTACATTACACTAAATGAGACAAAAATTAAAAGAGAACAAAAGGAAAACAACGATTCATAAGACAAACATGGAAATTTGAAGAGGGTGCTGCAACCAAAGCTTGGAGAGCAGTGCTTTGAAGAGGGTTTTGCCCCCATGCCAATTTGACTGTTAAACTGCTAAAAATTTATGTACAGACAAATTCTAAAATCCAAGGGTTTCACAATCAAAGAATAGCCTAATTTATAAGTGCGTTGTTTAACCAAGGAGCACGAGAACCCCTCTACTTACCAAAACAAAACTTGCTGGTTGAGCAACATTTCAGCCTTTGTTTCCAAAAATAATAATAATCAAAAAAATTAGCAGAAAAATGATGTGGAACCAGAAAAAAAAAAACAATTTTACTACAGCAGTAAATAAATGGACTATAAGTAAGATTCACTTGGGGTAAATGAAACTGCCATGTATCATTTTCAATTTAAACGGCTCAAGAGGTTCTAATGCTGTTTGTGTGATGTGGAAAAACGATTTTGGGAAACTAAGCATGGTAAAGCTAGTACCATTTTTCCCTTCTAATCATGGAATCAATCCATTTATTTTGGAATGCAATCAGATGGTTTAAAATACCTTGGGAAGGCGAGGTAATAATTGGAACATCTTATTATGAATGCTGAAACATATGTTGGCTGTACCTACAAAAACAAACTTACTTTTTGATTTTTTTTTCAACATTTGATTAGAAGGAAATCAGAGAAATCAATTGGCCATACATCCACCACAGCAACATCTCACCTATGTTAAAATTACACTTAATATGGTGGCTTAAGTATACCTATAATTTGAGAGGGTTTCCAGGTGGGGAAAATTACCAATTGTAGTGCACTTTTCTCTGTCTAGTAATTACACCATCAGCAAAAGCCATGAAGAAAAGGCCACTGTTACCCAACTGCAAATTCACAAAAAGCGAGAACGTATCCCTTTTAGCATACTCAAACAGCAAGTATTTTTTTTGAATGCAGAGTAGTTTTGTTTTCTTTTTTTGTCATAATGTTGCTGCTCTCTGTACAAAAGACAATATTCCTTCATAAAGTTACATATTACTTGTAGAGTTCTGACATTTGTGGCCTGGCTCCATCAATGAATGTGTGTGAGTGTGTGTGTGTGTATGCGTACAGGTGTGTTTAGTAACATCTCCGAGTCTATTAATCTTGACATTTCCTCCTCTCCTCAGATTAAGCTCCTGAACTTAGCTTGATGCTCAGAGCCCCCACAAAGCATATGGTCTGTCCTCTGCTGCTGCTTGTCGGCGACAAACGCAAACAGAAATCTCCAAAAGCCCTCAGAGCTGGGGATCAATAACATATCACCCCGTCTGAGAGGGGAATGAAAAATCTTTTCATTTCATTTTAATTTTCCGCATTTATCCACTTCCTGTGTTAGCTAGCTTTGAGGGTGTTCCAGCGCCCGGTGACGGGTCACCCCGCAGCTTTGTGCTTGCCCCCACAGCAGCGGCAGGCCTCACCACAGTGGTGGCAGGCGCGCAGGGGCAGGTAGCAGCACATGCAGGGTGCGATGAAGGAGAGCGCCACCAGAGCCAGCCAGCGGAGGCAGAACTGCTCGTCAGACGTGTCACATGAGCAGGGGTCTGAGAAGTCACCCTCCGAGTCGGACATGCAGTGGTACAGCATGCTCTCAGCACACAGCATGCAGCTGACTTTGTAGATGCACTGCTTGATTGGGTCGGGGGCATCTTGGCACTGCCCCCGCCAGTTGTCTTCGTGGTTAAACATCTCTCGACAGTAGATGCAGCGCGAACGCTCTCCATCTTCCCGTCTCCGTCGACCCTTCTTGGACTTCAGCAGGGGTGAGGGCTGAGTCTTGATGGCTGTGTCCTTGCCCAAACCCAGACCCATACTTGTGCCAATTCCCATGCCCGGGCCGGAGTGGGAGTCCCCACCAGGGCCGTCGGGGAAGAGGTACTCGCACTTCTTACTGTCCAGTTTGTGGAAGGCGGTGGGGAAGTCCATGTCGTCACGGTCAGCCTCCTGTTTCCACATGACAGGGTGGCGGTAGTCCTCATAGCCGCGGATGAGCACGTCTTTGCGTGGGTTGATGCGAACAATCTCCTCTTCGTCCATGTGAAAACTGACATGACGAGTTGACTTAAAGGAGACCTTCAAAATGAGACAAAAAACTGACAATCAGATGGGTTTCTTCATTCCCCATGAACAGAAACATATTTCACAAGTCTCAATCCAGCACTGATAACATGTAATTAATTTTTAAAGATGAAGGAAGATGTGTGGAGGACTGGCAGACCTGTGGAGGCAGGTAGCGGCGGTTGCTGGAGGGGAACTCATCAAAGGCCGGGGTGCAGACACAGCAGCCCCTGAATGACTCAGTGGAGACAACCTTGTTTATGGGAGAGAATGGCTCTTTCATTGGGGTGCAGATGGGTGGAGGCTCATCACACACCTGAAGAAATACAGACACAAACACAAAAATCAGAACAACCACAGCTGGTTTGACTCAGGGTGTGTAGGCTGCTGTGGGTTGTTCCACTCGTGACCACCAGGGGGCATTCTGTGCCCACACTTGGCCAAATGACTGTGCTGTGTGGTGATGACTCAAGGCCCTTCTGTTAAGAACTCTGAGTTCCCATCAGCCTTGCATGTGTTCTCAAAAACATTTTAAATGCAAAATCTACAAGCATGGGCTTAAAAAAAGAGGCTCTTGGAGAAGAAGGCAAAAAAAACTGAAAGAAATGTTAGAAATACAAATAAAAATCAAATTCCTTCCTCCTCATTCTAAATTTTCTCTTTATTACAAGAGGGAGGCTCACTGTTGACATGAATAAGGATGAATGGTGTATAAATAACACCTGGTGAATGCCAAAGCCAGCACTCAACACAGAAAAAACATATTTCTACACATCTACAGGTATGGAATACACTGTTCGAATTGCAATAGTCTGATACTGCAGTGCTCATGGCAACAAAACTAAAAGCAATCCTGATTCTGCTGATGTCCGGTGTACGTGAATCGCTCTGGTCGACCGTTCAGATAAATCGTTCAGATAAAGCACGTCAAAAACTGTCTTGCGACATAGGCCGACAAAACTCTGACCGATTCCTGTTTCTCCTTTTCTTCTCTTTTTCCTTCTGTTCTCTGTGTGGTCAGGGCAGAGGTGTGTGTGTGTGTGTGTGGGGTGGGGGGGTGGGGGGGGGAAGAATCTGAAGAGGAAACATGTGGTCCTCGAATAAGGACAAAAACAAAACAAGTGTAAGAGGCTGTTGTTACAAGAGAAATCTTATAGAAGGGATACAGTCACATTCTTGAGCATGAGTGACACCCAATGGTCGAGCAGACAGCAGTGCCACGCTCACAAGGTCAGAGTGAGGGAGCAAGAGACAAATGATATACGTGGAGAAAGTATCCGACTGCATTCTTTGTGTGTGTGTGTGTGTGTGTGTGTGTGCGTGTGTGTGGGGTGGGGGGTGGGGGTGGAGGGGGTGTCTGACTCCTGTTCTCTATATTTATACATCCTGGTGGCTGTGAAGTGTATGAGGTCGTCTCGAACCCAAAGGAAGGTGTCACTCACTTTCCTGTGTGGTCGGGGCGGGGTCTGACTCCTGCTCTCCTAAAAAGAGTGGCAACGTTTGTTCAATCCAATTTTCATGTCAACCAGTTACAACACTACTTCTGTACAGAAGTAGTGTTTTCCTGGCAATGAGCTTGACGACAGCGAGAACCTAAGATCTTTCCTGATTCTGCTGATGTCCGGTGTAAGTGAATCGCTCTGGCAGAGCGAGCAGATAAATAAGAGCTGGTTTAGCACTTTCCTCCTGTGAGGTTAGCCTAATGCGCTACTGCGCGTTACTGTGAGTACTTCTTCTGATAGCGTCATGTTCTTCATACACTCTGAGTCTTGCGTTAGACTCTGCCAAGGCTGTCTCCAGCTCAAGCTGTTCCAGTTTAGCTTTAACCTGCCGTTTTCGCTTCTCTGCTTGGGCTTCAACTTCTGCAGCTTCATCTTCCAACGCTTGTTTCCTCTTTAAAGCCTCTAGGCGAGCCCTCAAGGTCATCTGCTCTGCTCTTTCTTTTGCTCGCTCTCTCTCATGCACCGTGGAGCCTATAGCTCTTGATGAGGCGACTGAGATTTCAGTGCCACCATAGTGACGGCTATTAATTGAAATTTGAGCTATGCTATCCTCCGGTCTGATGTCATCCAGGATAGGCTCGCCAGGTTCACTCTTAACTATTACCTCTGTTACCTTCTTTTTCACTGTGGCACACCAGTTTTCAGTGTTCTCCACAAGGGTCTTCAAAGTCATGGCTCTTGGTTCATACCAATCCTGTTGGTCTATTTGTCTACCAGTTTCAGACAGGTGGGCGGCGAGTGTAACATTTGTGCCCACAAACATGGCGTATAGCGTTTGGAATGTACAGCAAAGAACTTCCACTTGATCCACGTTTGATTCAGTAAGCTTCAAACCTTCAATGCGCAACATCAATTCTGTAAGCTGAATGAGCATATCTGCCCTGTAGACCTCAAGAATGGCTCTGGCGCTCGGTTGATCCATCCAAGCTTCGTCACGAACCTAAGATCTTTCCTGATTCTGCTGATGTCTGGTGTAAGTGAATGGCTCGGGTAGATCATACAGATAAATCGCTTAGATAAATTGCGATGAAAACCGCCTGTTCTCTATATTTATACATCCTTGTGGCTGTGGTGTATGAGGCTGTCACAACCCCAAAGGAAGGCATCACCCATTAAAGCATTATTAAAGCCACATTACAGGAGCATTGTCATCTTCAAAGGAAACCTATCGACTTAGCCAATATGGCTCCTACATTCATGATTCATGTGTGTAGAGAGTATGCGAGATGGGGGAGGAAAGTCACTTATGACATCATAGAGCCCTGTGATGATACTTATTGTCCAGTGTTATTTCAGTAACGTCCATCTGCACAACTTGCAGCTTATTCATACCAAGCACCATAAAACGTATGCAAATAGTGATGTGATTGCTTTATTACATTAAAAAACATAAATCTGAAATTGTCTGACAAATTTGTCAAAAAAACAAAGCATGGATGAACAATCGCTGGGGTATCTTTGTATGTACAACCAACTGTATACAAGCCGTACATACTGGCGAGCTGTCCCTTCTTTTCCCACACTCACCCCGACCTCATCAAGGCAGGGTTAGTCCTCCTCTCCTCTTCTTCTCCCACCCTCTCTCTGCTCTGCATGTGGAGGAGGCTGCTGGCTCTGGTTAGTCAGTGCCGAGTGTAAAGTAGCCCACGCCAGTGCTTTAACGCACAGCGGAAATCTGGTTTGCTCCCAGCTGCTGCTACAGTAATTACTGTCCTGTGGTTGCTAAGAGATGCTTCCTTTGACTTTTTTCCCCCCTCTCTCTCTCTCTTCTTTTTTTTCCCTCTCTCCTCCACTTGCCCCCTCCCTCCCCAGACTGCTAACACATGGTGTGTGTATGTGTGTGACTTTGCTCCCTCTTTGCCTCCAAACATACCGAGTGGTGCAACACATCCACAGTGTTTGCAGGGGAATGTGAGGAATAGGAGACAGTGGAAGGAGGGAAGAAAAAGAACAGAACAGGAAAAAATGACTTTGTGTTGTATCCATGTGTGCGGTGTGTGTGTGTGTCTGTGTGTGTGTGAGAGAGAGAGAGCAAAAGGGAGAGAGAGAGGCCAAGGAGTCTGCAGAGGGAATGTCATAAACCAACTCCAGCTGGAGAAATGCAGTACAGAACTTAAAAAGCCAGATGACAGCTGTGTGTATGTGGGAGAACGAGAGAAAGGAGTGAGGGGTGGAGAGGTGGGGGGCCAAATGGGAAACAGACATGGGCTTCCTTTTAAAGCGCTTGCCTAAGCCCCACCATTCAAAGGCATGCGTGGGGGCCAATCTGGAGCTGATCTGACCCTAGAGATGTGGCTGGGTGAGGGAGGAGAGGAGACGAGGAGATGGGAGGGATGGAGAGGGGGCGGGACAGAGGTGGTGGGAGCCAGGGGCAACCTGGCTCCACACCAATAACAGGGATCCATGCACTTCCACCCTCAAAAGGCACGGGGGCTCGGGACAGAGAGGGCTGGGGTCAGCCCACATACTGGAAAGCCAGTCAGTGTACTATCTCTCTGGATTAGACAGAAAATAATGGCTTTGTAAAGACAATGTGTATGTTCTGGACACTAGTACTAAACAGCTTGAGTCTGTAAAAAAATAGCAACTTCTCGCATTCAAATGAGACAAATCAAGAATAGCGGTGGGTTTTTGTTAACATAAAAACAAAGACGTATATCAAAGTTACAGGCTATTTCCCACATATCCTTGAAAAGTAATGAAGGTACAATCAGTGCCAAACATGAAATGAGCATAGCACAAAAACTGGAAAAAATTGGGGAACAACTGGCCTCGCTCTTTCCAGAGGTAACAAAATCCACCTAACAGTGTCACTTATTAACATATTATATGTTGTTTACTTAATCTGTCAACCTCTTGACAATAAAGGTAATGACTGGAGTTTTAAAATACCACATTATTCCATTAAACCATTCCTCTTTATTGGCTGCAGACCTGTTGTTTCACACAAATCCAGTCTCAGTCTTCTGCTCCTGGAGTGACGCTTTAGAAGTCAAGTGGCCAACAACATTTCTGTGTACTACACTGATAAGAAAAAAACTTCCTGCCAGTGCTAAATTAGAGGCGGATGTTTTCCGGTGGCATTACTCAGAGAAAAAAAAAAACTGTACTAGCGGAAGGACTGTGGTATGGCATTATTCCAGAGGGAATGGGCCATCAAGGCTGAGCACAATGATGTGCAGCCATTTTTTTGAATGAGTTATATATGTTGCATGTGCATACAGTGTGTGCTTTGTAATGGTTTCTGAATGCAGAGCAGAATGTGGTAAGTGTGTCAAGGGCGAAACACGTGGAATGCAAGGCTGTCATGAAATCAATAAATTACATACATATATACAGTACACATACACACATATTATGGAGGATATTATATATGTATATATACATATTTGCACACACACACAGAGTATATATCTACATATATGTGACTACTGCTATGAACAGCAGAGTGAATTTATTTTTGAACATAAAGCCACACGGCTAATGTCACAAGTTGTTGTGTGTTGGTATTTGCTACTTCTCTGGCTGCGGCATTTAACCACTGGTTCAGTTCTCTTTCTCTGTAGCCCAGGTCTCAGACCGCAACATTCGGATGCCAAATCACCATGGTGACATCCTCGGTGGCTCATTCACTGAACCTTGCGAACACCCCCATCCCCGCCTCCACCCCACCCCCGCTGCCTAGCAACAGTGGTGCAATTGGATTTCCTGTATGTTCCTTAAAGAGGAACTTTGCCAGAGGAACAGGAACGCTGCTCTCCCAGAGATGACAAGTCTCTGGCAAATGCACTGAGCTCATAGCTCAAAACTAAGCCACTAGAGGTGCAGTGTGATGTAAAAAATAAGATCACCTTACTGAACAGGTGAATCATTAATGAAAAACTAAAACAAGAAACAAAGTGTACTACAATACAACAGGCTTGCTAAAAGTACTTGTTAAGGCTATTATTTTAGTTCTTCCCCTGGCTCAGTTTTACTTTTCTGTACACCAAACTACAGTGAAAAAATGACTAGGGTTGGGCCAATGCTTCTCTGAGACAGTGTCAACAGTCATTAATTCTTTAAGTATGGGTGTTAAGTTTTACAAAGTTGCACGTATGGCACGACTGCTGTATGAACTGGATCACATTAGAGAGGTGTCTGTACGTCTATGAGATTGTACCGACAAGATCTGCCCTCCCTCCCTCTTATGTCTTTTCACCTACTTTGCAATCAGAGGCAGAACAGGTGACTGATGTTCCTGTAATCATGCTGATATCTAAAACAAACGAACATGGGCGTGTAGACTTGAACAAGATACCTACTGCCCCCCTGCTAAAGAGAACACAGCACTCAACCACACATGTCAACAGTCAATATAGCAACTTAACTGTTCTGAACCTGTACATTTAAAGGAGGCCCAACTCCTGGGGAAGCACATTCAGGCCAGACAACACTGAAACCCCTGAGCATTTTCACGAAGCTGCCTTTGAACAACCAGCTCCTTGAGCTACTTAAATCACCATTGTCATTGTCACAACTGTGACAGCCACCAATCGATCGATAAAGAGACAGCAAGGCTTGTTCTAGTACATTCGATGGCCAAAATCCAACTTCACCTCAGGGTCTGTCTGGCTCTAGTTAAACACCTGTAAATCTCTAAAAACAACTGCTAGAAAACAAAGGCGTCTGGCTAAGACAAAACATACCCCAAACATATGGTTTATGTTCTACTTATGACCTGCCTCCTATTTAATGGTGAGGGAGAGCTTTAAATACAGCTCCAGTGTAAAATCATGCTCTAAATAAATGTCAAACTAAGGAAACCAAAGACAAATACAGTAGTTTCTTCAAATTCAACATGTACTCACACACAACAAACATTTTCATCATATCGAAACCTTTCTGCTTTCATCTTACTCACCGGTAGCCCATCCTCAGGAGTATCTCCTTCCCCAAATGACCGACATCCTGGAACAGAGAGGAAGGAGGCACAGGGGGAAAGATTTGAGTACATGACTTTAATCATTCTTTTACAAATACACTCAACAAAATATTTTAACGTCAAAGCTTTAACGTATCTTTCATGCAATTTATATGATATTCGCAAATACTGTTTTACCATTAAAAGAAGGTCATCTCCACCACAATGTATGTTTGACCCAACAGATTTCCGACATTGATTCTTGCCAGGCCAGAGTAGGCTAGGACCTCTGCTTTCCTCTGACCGTGTATCATGGAGAAATTAAAGCTGCTTTGTGTCATCAGTGGCGCACATTGAAGTTAATGAAATATGCATGCCAAGAATAACATAACCTCAACCTCAGTTAACATGCTGTGTGCCATTTTTCGCATCCAAAACACATAATCTGCAGTGGCTGATGTCAGACCTTATGTTACAGACTGAGTATCTGACGGACCACGTTACAGCTTTCTGTTTGACACCGAGACTTAAACGGGTTCTGTGGATGGTGTAACCTGCGGCGAGACACAAGTTACAATTTATTACTAATACAGCATTGTGGACTGTTGTTTGTATTGATAGGTTTCAATTGTAAAGTTCAGTGTGTTCAATTTGAAGACACTTTATTTAGATGAAGGTGTATGTGAACAAAATGTGATACTTTGCCAGTACATCAGGATGTTATGCAATACAGCGAGGGTGGTTCGTACGTGCTGCTTAACGTTGACTAAAAACTACTGCTGGATGTCAATACACACCTTCAAGGTGCTCTTTGAATCGTATAATACAGGACCAAGGAAGAGTGCAAGAGTGTCACACTTTTCTTACAGTGTGTGGGTATCACATATCCCTTGCCACACAATACTATTATGAACATGACAAAACCGAACCTAGAAATTGATTTCAAGCAGCAGCGAGAAAACATTGATGTCTTGGTGAGGGCTAGGGTCCTGATCATTCTGAAGAAGACAGGGATTAAAGGTTGTTTTCTGAAGCTTCAGTTCAATTAATTAGTAGCTGCCCCAGTTGAGGCAGTGAGGCATCTGCATTTAGGAAAGATATACCGCAGATACATGGCAAAGCTGTCTCTGCACTGCAATGAGGACACAGAGAGGACAAAAGACTTCAAGGTGCTTCTGTTAGAAAGTCCACCAGTATGTTTGTCTGTCCCTGAATCAAACGAAAGTTAGGTGTGTGTGTGCGCGCGCATTTGCATGTGTGTCTGCATTGCTCTACTATTGATAGAAAAGAAGCTTCCTCCAGCACGACTCTGGCAGTGCTGGGCCACGAAGCTGCCTGAGCCATGTGCCCGACGTTGTCATGGCAACAGAGGACTGCAAAAGTGATACACACACACACAAACGTGCACACACATACACATAGGCAAAACAGATCCTCTCTCACTGCCTCTTCTCTCCCCACGCACATTCACACAGCAGTCCAGCAGCAGAGCGATGCAACAGGAATACAGAAGAACCTGCTCGCCTGTGCTAAGGAGAGGCATTACACAACACCAACAGAATACAGAGGATGTCAGGAAAGGAGAGGACAGAGGGAGGAGAGGACAGCGGGGTATAGGAAGAGGAAGGGATAAAGAGGTGCAGGCACTGAGACACAGCTCTCCATAACCTACTGTAGGTGACATTTAGGAAATAGCTGAAGAATTTACTAGCAGAAAAAGAGTGAAGATATTTTTCCCTAAACAGCACTACTAGTAGAGGGCTGGCTTTACAAGCAGCATACCTTTTACCTAGACTATGTGTTGACCTGTGCCCAGGAAGTTCAAATCTCAGATAATAGACTGGAGCCAAGAAGCAACTGACGCCCAGCAGTGATAAGCCATTACGATATTTTCTGCCATACCCTCTTTATGCTCCTCCTAAGGGTTCCTGGGTTTAGAGAGTAATAGAGATTATAGCTCCCTAGCCAGCCAGCCAGCCTCTTGAGTAACAAGAGGCTGGGTGGCAGATTGCTGAATGGGCATTTTTTCTGCTAATTGGATGACTTTTCAACCTGCTCTTGCACTGCACAAAAAAAAAGCTTATCAGGACCAAACTTAAATCGGAGACTCAACTCCACCCTGCACAGAATTTAGTTTTGCTTAAACATATGTCTAAATGCCACGTTATACACATCTAGCCCTACCTGTTTTTAGACTAGCCAAGCCTGTCCTCAAGCGTACTTCCAAGCCCAAGCAGAACAAAAGCCCAACCTAGTCAAGTTTCTTCTGGCTAGAGCTCTACCCTTATCTCAAGTTGCCATCTATTCTACTGCCCACCTCTTTCTTAAGAGGCCTTCATCTGATATCACCAACTACCTGGGCAAAGTAGTGCTCTGCCAGTCTCTGCAGGAAGTGAAGAGTTTACCTGGGCAGCTGGCTCAGATAAGATAAAGCAGGAGGGGTCATGCTAGGGTGACTGACCATCAGTGGGGAGGGGGAGGGACCTCAACGCTAATCAAGGCTATACATCTCAGTTGGAACAGATGCTAGGTCAGCCAGGAAGGAATACAGACACCCAGTAACAGAAAGAACACCATGTTTTGTACACATACACCCATATTATTTTACATGACTTGGATTGCTGCCAACATGCATAGCATAGTACAACCTCTTAGAGAGAATTCCAAACAATCCTGGTTGTTGATACTTTAAGTGTGAAAACGGGTGAGGGTAGTGAAAAGATTATCTGTGGGCTGCTCTGATTTTTAGATAGGGACAGAAGAGCAAATGCTGGCTCTCAAATTTAAGTTAATGTGTGTTCCGCTGAGTTGCTAATGATTTTGTTATCTAGTTGCCCCGCTTTAAACACAAGAAATTTTGACATGCAGGAATCATTGAACAACACACACACACACCTTGGTTGATGTCCTCAATGGCCCGGCGTATTCCCCGGTCAAAGGCACGGGCATCAGCAGGGCTCTGAAAGGTCAGTCCAAATTTCTTGTCATTGATTCTCCAGTGGTGGAAGATGGGGTTGACCTTGTTATATACAAGGCCTTTCTGTAGGACACACTCCAGGACCACCTGACAACACACACACAGTTTGATAAACAAAGCATTAGTTGAGCAGGAACTACGCAATTTATACTTGCTCTCCAAACTCACATTGTTCTAAAAAAATAAAAGCTGTTGGTCAAGCTATTGGTTATTGGGCTGTAAACTGAAAACTGCATGATTTAAAAAGCTGGATGATGATTCAATTCAGTGGGGAACAAAAGTTTCTCATCGTATTACAACAAGCTGTAATGTGTCCCATTCTGTCATTCTACATGACAAAATGGGTGAAAGAAAGATAAAGAAAGAGACTAAGGAGATGCCTACATCTGGAACTGCACACATGATATAAAAAAAGCAGAAGCCCAGTAATTTCACATACTTTTTTGGACAATTTGTAAAACACAGTCTAAATGGTGGGGTTTTCATTACACTTGATGATAAAGTTAGAAGGCAGTGGTGGCAGCAAAAGGGGGGATAAGTATGTTTTGGAGCCAGGCAGCCCAAGTGTGTGGCACCGAGAGACTATGTTTCCAAAGCCTATTATTAATCAGGGCTACTGGGCTGCCTCCCGGCTTTCCTCTAGGCAGATTAAATGAAATGAGAGACAGCCATTACACTCTTTGAGGTTTTTACCAACATACACGAGAGGTGGCTTAATGGGGTGTGAATGTGTGAGCGAGCGTGCACAAGGTGATCTACATGAGCTGGTGTGACGAAAAGCTCAATGACCCGAGTGCTACAGTGAGAATCTTCGCAGTGCAAACGCCTTCTTGGAGGATAACGGTCACAAACCAATACCTGATGGCTGAAAGCAGATAGCACCGCTCCCCCTGGATATGCACAACAGTCAACAAGCACGCTCTAAAACGCTGATACATGGCAGCTGTACAAGAGGTTGTGGATATGTGATATGTGTGCGTCTGAGAAGGAGTGCAGTGGTATACATTTCATTCTAGATTCTGAGTGAGAGCTGCCTTTTACACAATTTGATATGACTGTAAGTGTAGTGGAAGATGATTTCTTTTTTTGTTTGTGGTGAGAATATGCCTCACAGTATCAGTTTTTATGTCATTGCATCCATGCCTCCCCAAAACAAGAGGTAAGCATGTGTGTTTACCCAGAGGCAGTGGGAGGGAAAGATGTGAGGAGACTGGTGTGGCATGAGGTTCAGGGTTGGGATGGGGTGGGGGGTGGGGGTCCTTTGTGCTTCTGGGATCGACTGTGGAGGCGAGACTGAATGGAGCCAGTGCAGGTAAGGTGAGCGCACAGCAAGGCCGACAGAGGAGGAAGTATCACAGTTGCATGGAAGGACGATACTTAATACCACATTCCACACAGCTCAGAGAAAAGAGAGGGAGGATCCAGAGAGAAAGAGCGACAGAAACAAGCCAGAGGAAGGAGATGTTAGGGGAGGGGAAGGACAGAGACAGACAGAGGTGAGACGTGCCGAGAGTAATGAAGAGCTAGAGTGAGAGCAGAAACGGGGGGTGGATGTTTACATGCAAACAATACACAAGGTGGGAGATGTCAGGTTAAACTGACTTTGCTATTACAATTGCTTTGCAGATATTTCAATAAAAAAAATTATAATAAAGGGTTATAGCAAAGTCTTAACCTGTTAAAGCCATTTGAGTCAAGTCTTGAAGCTAAAATAAATCCAATTTTGCTATAAAAGGTAACAGTAGATTAACAGTACCACAGCTACCGTAACCTAACCACTGTACTCAGTGGGTTCTGTTTTGAGTACGCCTGGTCAATACCACATTGACAGCTTTATCAATCAGAGAGGAGTCTCAGACTATAAATGACACCAGCACATAGAGCGGTGAAGAGCTTGGCCAGAGATTTGACATAATCTGAGAGCCAGTATGGGTAAGTGATCATTAACTAATTAGATCTAGAGATTTTAAGAGTCAAAGAGAAGGAGGCAGAGAGAAAAAGAGAGAGAGAGAGAAAGACAAGACAAAGGAGGGGGCTAGGAGGAGAATGATTGGTAGCTATAAGGAGAGCCAGCTGAGTCATCACCAGTACACTCTGTGCCGCATCACTGCGCATATAGACATATCTCCTCCACTTTTCTTCTTCCGTCTCCCGTCTATCTGGCTCCACCTCTTTTCCCTTCTCTTTGACTACACCCACATCTCCTTTCTCCTGATGCCTCCCATGTATGATGCGTCCCAATCACCTTGTGTCTACCGGCAGAAATAGTGCCTTTACGATTTCAAAATAGCTGCATCTCTGATGTGTTTTCCTCCAGCTCTGGCTTTCAGGTATGGGAGATGTCATTGTGCTTTTTTATCTTCCTCATTTCTGCCTGAATAACAACACTGAAATTGCATCCCTAAAAAAATAGGGACCAAGGAATTTTATTCACAATATATTTCATGTATTAGGCAATACTAAATGAAACCACATGGTCTTTTCAATGTCTTTAACATTGCTTTTACAGAATTGTTTCAGTCTTAATTCAGCTCAGAAATCAAAACACAGACAGTGCCATTTTAACAATACTGTCAAAAACAAAGCATGATATTGCTAAGATCTTTTTCTGGCTGTGGCTAAAAGGTTCTTATATGGTTGTGCCTGTTGCTGTTATTTTCTTGGACTTATCACTCTGCCTCTCTCCTGATACCCTCATGCTTCTGGTTGCGCCGTGGTTGACGCCAACACCCGGGCACTGGGTGGCATCCCGACAGACCTACAGATGGCTGGGTGTTTGTTGTGGTGGCTGGGGGTAGACTCTAGCAACGATGGGGGTATTTTACCACATCCCAGAACAGTTGCCAGGGTCTACGAGCAATGTCTATACCCTGTCTGAACAAGAACATTCCCGTCACACCCTTTCCAGTGCCACACACTTAGATAGCAACGCTCAAAATACAAGCATGCCACAAATACAAAACATTCATGAAATGTGTTTAATCAAAGGTAAAAAAAAAGGGCGATTTAGGCGCCCTGTTGTAACAAGTGTCTAATGTTGGATTGTCAGAAGCCAACAGCCTGTGCATCACAGAGGCCTCCGCTGTCCCTTGGAATCTGACAAACAGTTCTGACACATGTACACAAGCACACACATAAACACACAGAGATTTACACTCTCATTACTGGAAACCAGGATTATCTCAGTGCATCTACTGCATTTTTTACATCCAACACAGAATGAGTTTGTAACAAGTAGGTCACGAGTTTTACCGAATCTAAAGCATGAGCCATAAGGATTAGAACCACAACAAACAACATCTTTTGAAACCTTGATTTGGTTGTGAAGAAACCAAATCTTGCAGTTTGTGGTTGAAGTGCTTGGATATTTTATCCAGGCAGCCAAATATCAGTTTTTTTAAAAATCCATCAAATTCCATCCCTAAGGGCCACTCCACTATCTGTGTGTTTTCCCACATCCCTCATCCCATATTCTCCTCTCCTGAGTAATTCTCCCTGATGATGTCATCATGCATCACAGCATCGCACAGTTTGCTCCTATTTTCAGACACCTGCGCCATGGAGAAGAGCCAAACAACCACTTCCTGTGTGAGTATATGTGTGTGTGAATGCGTGTATGAGTGAGACAGAGAAGGGGGAGTCAAAGGGGGCTCATAATGATCTCATCCTAGAGAAGGCACCATGTCTGGTTTGTGCACCTGAATGTGCATGAAGCTGTTGCAACAACCAAGTAGCAGAAAAAAACAAATGCACCAATTAACTAATAAATACATTGGCGTATAAATATGCAGTGTACCTAATAAAGACACTGTTTGCAAACAGTAAATGTTCCCTTACCAATTTGTCTTTGAGCCTCTCGCCCTTGATGTGGAACTCCATAGCGGTAGGACTGGGACTGGGGCTGGGACTTGGACTGGGGCTACAGGGGCTGAGGTTGCTGCTGCTTCCTCCGCTGCCTCCACTGTGGGTGCTGCTGTTGTCCTCTGCCCGGCTGACCTTATAGACAGTGACACAGCTAAGGCCTCCTCCCCCCAAGGGAAGCCACCCACCGCTGGAGTCATCCCGAGTCATGACCACTGCTCTCACACGCGCATAACTGTCACTGTGGAGGAGGACAAGGAAGGTTATGAGAATAAGAAGACATGAGAAGCAAAAGTAAAACACAACTGTTGATCATAATCAGTGGTAGTCAGCATCTCATATTTTTCCATGCAAAGGCCCTCACATGGACAAAAAACTACAAAGCCTACATCAAATATCAGCCCACATAACACTGCAACAGCAAGAAAAGCATTCCCCATTAATTACCAACACAGTGAGGGCCTGCCACAGTTTCATTTGTCCCAGAGCATTTTTATTATAATCAATCTATTTTTTACACTAATAATAGAATAAAGATATGTAGTGTTTTCCACTATTTCCATGTCAAGTTGCCCACAGTGATTTCATTTAGCTAGTACTTCCTCGTCTCACATAAACTGGCCATCAGGACCACTGGGAAAAATCCCACTGCAACCCGCATAGCTTTCACCAAATATAATTTTCTATGCAACAGTTGCAAAATTGTTAGTGACTAACAAGCTATACAGACAAGCTAAAAGGAAGAGGACAGGTCGAGAATGTCTACATCACATTTGTCCAACATTACAATTTTTGCATATTTTGGGCTTTGGTGCATTGGCAAGAATTTTAAAAAGTCTCAAGCCTTGGTGTGTGTTTAACCTCAGCCAGAGGGTGACTGACCATGTGGCCAAGTTCAGGCTCTGGTGACGACTGATTGCCAACCTTTTCCCTAAAGCAGGTAGTTTTAAACTGGACAAAACATGACCATAGTCCAACTCACATAACCCTCTATCCACCCTGATTTCCCATGCTTTGCCACAGATCATCTGTAACATACAGTATATCATAACCTATACAATTTTGGAATGTATACATTCACAGAAAATTTCAGTTACCTCTCCAAACATCATGCATCTCTGCATGTTCACCTATGCCACCCTGCGCCACAAGCAAAACCAGGAACAAAATGGAAAACACACATGTACCACAACATTGCAATGAATGATTCATTATAATGGTGATAATGGAAGAAAATAGATCTATCCATCTGTGCCTTATTGCAGCGTCAGATGTTTGCCTGATTAGATAACACCGACTGCAGTGGGCCACCGGAAATGACAAAGGTCAGGGTGTGCTGAGGGTAGCATTTTGCACAAACCCCTGGTAACATATTAAAGACTGAGAAAGAACTGGGAGCTGAAATTAACAGGCACGCCGAGTGAAGAATGTGACAGCCGGATGCTTCCTGTGACACATCGCTCTCTGGCCAACATCCGGGCTGACCAATGAGGATGACCTCACGCTGACTTAAATGTTTCGTAGCAGAACTGGATCTCTATCAGTGGACCAATTTGTAACAGGGATTAGAGGAGAGAACCATAAACGTGATATAGTTCGTAGCTAACCAGTAGTCCATGCTACAACAGAAGAATAGTGGCATCCTCCTCCTTACTCCCTCGTCTCTCTAAATCTTGACTCAATCAGGATAACCTTTGGTCTCCTGCGCTCCACGCCCTTTGTAAACCTCAGTGCTCAGAGTATTGGTTAGTAATTCATCTTTGAGCCAGTGAGCGTGAAATCTGAAATTTTTCATGTGAAAGCTTTGATATCCTGACACCTGATAATAGTTGACCGAAGTTGAAAACCACACACATTTCAAAACATAGACACAACTCTTCATGAAATTAAAAAATGCAGATCATGTGGCTCATACTTTTTCTCAGTAGAGGAAGTTATAAACCAAAATATTAAATGTGCTTTGCATTCTTGATTGTTTTCCCTTTTTTGAGCTCCCCTTTGCTAATTAATAAACCCAAGCAGTAGTATAGTCAGATTAAATGGCTCTCAAACACTTCCATAATTATAAAACTGGTATCACTGTGCTTCGTACTACCTCTTGAAATTCAGTACCCTCTCATCTGTCTATATTTGCAGCAAGTTTCATCAATCAGGCTGCAAACAAAATGGATATCAAGTCTTTCTCTATCCCATGATAATCAGCATACCTTAAGATATTGTTGTTGTTTTTTCAATGAAGTAACCATTAAGAATTAAAATAAACATAAATAAATAAAAACGTTAGTAAAACTGGACAATAAGATATATAAAATTAATCAAATTGCTCCATCTCTTGACAACTTAAATGTATTCATATCAGACACATCACTTTTCACATGCTGCACCAAGCTTAGACAACAGCAACTGACTGTGGGAAACTGAAAAAACAACCACAACTTACTTCCCCCTTGCAAAGCCCTTAACAGCAGAAAAATGTATGTTTGAGCAACATAAAGGGCAGTAAAAGAGGGAAATGCTGTTGCTGTTACACCCCTCTATGGCCCCCAATAAAGGATGCGGGTGATGAGTGCAGGAGGGGCTGTCAGTCAGGCAAGGGTCCCTGGGGTGAACAGAAGGCAGGCGGTGGTGTCGCTCAGCCATGACCAGGGCACAATGACCAGGGCCTGACCCTTCAGACCTAGCATCATACACATGCCAGTAACCATGACACTCTCAGATAGAGGGGGCTGGGTGCAGAGAGGAAGTTAAATGGACTGTGTATATGTGCATTTTTTAATCTACCTTAAAACACCCGCGCGAACCTTGTTTTTAAGAGTAACAAATGTTCCTACAGGAAAAACGGGTAACTGCTGTTACTGCGAAATGGGAAATTCAAACGTACAACCGGGAGACCAAGTATACTGAGTCAACAACAAACAAATGCTCTAGATCCAAAGAACAAACAAAAGTTTTACAAGCTTATCATCGTTCTCATATAAAAACCCCCCCTCTCTCTCTCTCTGTGTTTTTGTTTGTTTTAAGCAAAAACAGTGTCCCCAGAAGATAGTTAACTGCAACCTGCCTCACAGTCACACACATAGTTCAGAGTGGGATGGGGGAGACAAAGACTGGACTCCATGCCCCTTGCTGGGAGCACACAGTCGACTGGACACACAATTGAGAGCGGAAGCAGATCAGCTGGCCTGGGCCTGTGAGCAGGGGAGAGGGGTGGAGGGAGGAGGGAGAGACAGAGAGAAAGGAACCCCCCTATTTCAAATTATTCCAAGTTATTCTGCTGGATGACTGACTTCATGGGGGGGGGGGGGGGGGGGGGGGGGGGGGGGGGGGGGGGGGGGGGGGGGGGGCGAAGGAAGAGGAGGAGCACAGAAGGAGAGGAGAGAGAGAGAAAGGATGTGGCCTGAGCGCTGGGTGCTCGCCAAGTCACCCTCCCTTTCCTCCACTCCGTCTCCCCCCTCCACCCAACCCCTCCTTGGCTGCCTCTCTCTACACAATGGTCGCTTCTCTGCTGAAATTTCACGTTATTGGATCCCGGGCCTGGAGTTTTGTCCTCCCACAATGTCCAGGCAGTGGAGCATGCTGCAAGGGAGACACACTCTGCAAGCTAAAAGCTGGAAAACCATTCCTCCTTTCATTAGCATCAGAAAAGGGGAGAAAAGTCCCCCCCCATCTTTTTTTCCACCGTTTTCCCCATCTCTCCCCTGTATCAAAACCAGAGGAAGGCTGTCAAGCTCGGTCAAGCTCCACTAGACCACTTTGGCTTGCAGGACTTTTGAGGCGAGAATCATTAAAATATCATTGGGAAAATAAACACAAGCTACTTATCCCAATCCGATTCTATAGATTATCCTCCAAAAGGCAGGCAATCACAAGAAAAGCTGAGGGGCAAATGGAAGTTGGAGTGAAAAGCTACTCTGGTGTGACTCATTCTTTTGCGTACTTAAATAGCCGACTATATTCAACACCTGTTCTCATAGATAAAATAAGATACTTTTACATTTCCTCAACAGTAAAATACTAGGGAATCTAAAATATTAGAAGTCCAAACCTTGTAGCTATGATGATGTAAAAGTAGTATATGAAGTATTCCTAGTGGAGTATTCAAAGAATGGAAATGCTAACTATTTAAGTTAACCTTTGAACAAAAAGAGAAATTTTGCTTCCTTGTCATTATGCCTCATTAAGGAAATAAATAACATGCAATCTGGGACTCAATCGTTGATTCCAACAGTGCATCTAATCTGCACGATGCAAAGTCGCTCTCCAATTAGCCACGGTTCAAATCCCCTAAATAACCACTGGCAAACTCAAGAATGCAGACATACACAAAACAAACACCAATATGACCTAACACGGATGCATTACAAATTATGACATAGCACCAGAACAAGACACTTTGAAGGGGCTGTCTGCTAGCCACTGAAAAAAAATAATAGAACAATACCTCAAGAAAAACCACGCCAGCGTCACAAGCTTGCTACATTAGATGCAGTGAAAACTAATATGCTGGCTTTAGAAAGAGAATTGAAAGAGAAATTTGCCCCATCTCCTCTCAACACCTCAGGCTGCTGGTGAGTCATCACCCTCACAGAACATTCGTCTTAACTACCAACTGACTCAGGGAAAAAACGGAACATGCCTACTCTACCGCTGCATCAAGATGTGGTTCTATATTTCGAATATGTCACAATCCTGCATCAAAATACCATCGAATATAAAGAGATATTTCTGATTTACTGATCATAGTCACTTCTGGTAGCATGCGTCACAGATAGCAGTTGGTGAATCAAATTAGCCTACAACGCAAATCAAAGAGTCTAAATGTCAAAACTGCTCATTCAGACATGGTTTCTAACATTGACTTTCTAACCAACCCCTCTATTACTGGATTGGGTCTGCAACCCCTACGACAATGTTCTAGGTGCCGCTGCTCTGCGGTACTACAAATCAAAAAAAAAATCCCATATGTGTATCAAACGCCAGAAAACTATTCTCGAGCATCAATCAAAGCAACATATTGAGATGATCTTAATTTGAACCACAAGCATTTGGAAAATTAAAACCTTTTGCTTGCCATCACTAAAAAAAAGAGCAACCACAAATTTCGACTGCTGCGGTGTCTTTGGTCTGCTTTGATGTAAGAGCAGTCCCCAGGGACCCAAGCCTCTACTTGTTATAGCAACTCTGAAACCAAGGGGGAAACTGGAAGCTGAGGGAACAAGGCAACAGTCTAGCTGTGGGAGAAACAAACAATTCACCTCAGGAGAAACTTGGGAAGAATAAACCACCAGACAATGATGAAGGCCCATGGACGTCGAGAGAAACTGCTAAACGCAGTTGTAAACCATCATAGCATGTCCTGTTGTTTGGGAACACATGATATAATCACCGTCACTATAATCATAAACATTGGAAACCAATCTATTAGATCTTGAAAATCAATTGGATTCATATTCAAGTAGCTTTCCAGTGAACCCCTTGGAATTAGTGGAATACAGAATTGCTTACATTAACCAAAACAAGCTTGTTCCATGTTTTAAATAGTCACAAGACAGGACACAATTTGATCAAAATTCAACTGAGTAGATAAAAATACATGTTTTTACCTTCAATTTAAACGCAGTTGAAAATGTGACTTATTCAATGATATAAAGCTACGTCTGATTAAATTTACTTCCCTAGAATGTAGGCCCATCTCTCCCAAAAGCACATACATATGCCAAATGTTCCTAGTGAAATAAACACACAAGCGTGTGTATGTGTTTGTGTGCACGCGCACACACAGAAACCCCTTCCTGTTTTCAAAGCGTTTGGAAACTCAATCAAAGACACAAGGTTTAGGATTTACATCTGTGCCCTTTTATGTCTGTGGCCTCGCAGGAAAGAACCATCTCAGCCCAGCTGCAGCAAAGAGCACACAACAAGGCCCAGCCTTCATGCACCCGCATGTAGCACAACTGAAAACAATATCTATAATTCAGACACTTAGTGCTAAAAGCACTTCTTAGAGGCATTAAGATATGGTCTGTGAACATCAGAGACCCTCCTTGACAAAGATATAAGGACAAGCCCTGCTATCTGGATGTTGTGATGAGACATGCATAAAAAAAATATCACCCAGCCTTTTGGGTGTGGGCTTAGAAGCTGACTTACAAAGCTTCCACACCAAGTCTCTGTCTTGAAAATAAGAAAATTGGTTTGATATAGGGTCAAAATACACTGCCGACATTCATACAAGTTTATGCATGCTCCTAAAATACTTGAGAAAGAGGAAATGAAAATTATAAGAGGGAAGTGGCTCGGGTTTAAAATATACTGAATCCAGACCAAAATCTAGCCATGGGAATGGAACAGTCCACCACTATACAAGGTCTAAACAGACAGTTTGTTGGCTTGTTTCAGTTACAGACAGTCCAAGCCCTCTGGTTATACAGAGGATCATTGTCATCAATCAGACAAACAATACAACAACAGCTTCTAATAGAATCTGTGAATCTGTAGACACTGGGGCATAAATATCTTGTGTGCAAAATAACTTTTATGCAACTGTTCACCCTCAAGTAAAAAGTGTGAGTGAAACTAACTGAACTTTAATGTTAAGAAATCTTAATTGTTGAATGTTCAGTATCTTCACTTTAAATCTCCTCCTAAATCTAATAAAGAAATCTGTTAAATATGCAACCAAGCAACCAGTAAAGTAAAATGTTGTTACATGTGATCTTAAGCATATTGTCAAATAGCACATTTTACTAGCCTCAGTAAACCACTGTAGTCACAAGCAACACTTCCCCTAAAGAATACAGAAGTAAAACCAAAACGTGTTCGGCACAGCAGACGGGTGTACAGTTTAGACTTGGCCAGCTAGTAAAAGCTAAGTGTTCATGGACGTCACAGCGAACAACTGGCAGTAACCCTAAATAATACAATCTATAAAAAGGTCCAGGAAATTATTTAGCTTAACATAAGGGCCACAGGATATAGTCAATTAACCAGGCCATAAAGCACGAGCCCCAACAGCTGAAGTAGCTGTCTCCCTTTGTCGTTTCAGGACATGATAGGGGCTGTTTGGGTGGAATGTGTTTGGAAAACTCACAAACAGGAATGGGAGCGCGAAACAGCCCTCAGGTGATAAGATCACAACACCCGCACTGGCAGATAAAACACTGAGCTGTCAAATCAATCACAAAGATAGGAAGAGGACACAGAAAGAGATCACTGAGGGTCACCTGACTGGCAACAGAGAATACCACAGAACTGCAGGAATCTAAAACAATGAGGCCATAACCTGTGCCTGTTTAGTAAGTATAGTGCTGACCTTCACTGACAAAAATGGATGAGGGCCTGTAGAAACGACATCAGTCAGTAGGCACACGTATGAAAATCTTAAAGAAAAAGAGTAAAAAATTTAAAAACAGGCAAAGGACAGTGCCTTGGTTGAGTTAAACATATTAGATAAACGTGACTTTTAGATTTCAAGACTTTATGTGCCTTATTGTCATTTCAGTCTTGTGAACATATTTGCACCAAGGCCAAGTAACATGTTCTCAGTGAAGGGTGTGCTGTGTGTACAGCAGTTTGGCTTACCACCCATCATTCAGACAAAACCACTTCAGGACTATCTCTTCACACATTTCTTATGGATTTCTAAATCAAAAACAATGTTTATCGTCCATGCAACGAGCACAGTTTCACTGAATTACATGCGTACAATGAAGCATTAAGCCACGATATAACCAGGGGGTTTTGAAAAGCAGTATTTGTTTCATAGTTTAAAATGCAGGTTTTTAAGGATTCTGCAAGTGTCATCAAAAATCTAACTGCAACTCACATCAATGGAATAGGACAGCATGTAATTGTGTAAAGCAGAGCACACATCTGTGAATAAACATCCTGATCACTACCCAATGCTAAAAGATACAAAATATATGACACTTATGTGTACTTAAAGTGCATATTAAGGAGATTATATTCAATAAGAACAAAAGGGCTCAGACAATGCTCAGTATTCTGCTCACACCATTAACATACACAGCAACAATCTTTGGATCACATCGCCATCTTAGCCGCTACCATCATGCCAACAGACAGCTAACACGCCACTGACGATCTGTAAGCTATGGCAGTGGTTCCCAAATTGAGGCCTGGGGGGCCTTGAGGAATCCCTGAGGTTAGTGTGGAAAGACACATCAAATTTAGAAATGATTTAATTTCACTGCACTCGCTCGCACAAGAAGTTAAAGAGGAGAGGGTGCTTGGATTATTTAACTCAGAAGTGTCACCCTCCGATTAGCGTCATATGTGGTAGGTTATAACAAAATTCAGACTTAATACTGGTTAAAAACAAAATAAAACAATCAATTTCCCTTCATATATATATATATATATATATAAAATCAACAGAAGGCAAATGGTTTATTTTTATCTACTAGACATGGCTTGATATGAGGAAAAAAGAACTACAAGGCGTATGTTACATAAACACCACAAGTGTAGTTCAAGGGCAAATCTTCCATGTACAATATCAATCAACTCTTATATAGGCCAGATGGATGGAATGGGGGAAAACATGGGTGTTGTTTCTAACACTGAAGCGTGAGAGTATAAATAGCCAAACGGGGCTTATGACTGCCTCTGTGACAAATATATTATCAAAAAGAATCATCTGAGACAATAAGGAAACGTCGGTTAAATCAAACATTTGCGGCGCTTACGTAAAATAAACTACTAGTCAGTGTTTACCACCAATGCATTGTGCAGGAAATACAGGAAACGCATTGTGTGTTCGTCGGTGCAATGCGAAACAGTGTACAGTGCTGTGAATGGGCAGGCAGGTACTTTATGAATGGAGGGGATCATGTGACCGCAGCACCTCCCGAAGCAGATATTTCTCACTGACTGTCAACAAGCGCACACAAGGGATCGGCCCATTGAAACAACACAAAAACGCGACTGGAAATGGGCGCGACGTGCACGAGCGCACCTCGCGCACAGACCAGAATCGATATCCGAGGATTGTGCGGATTTGGGTGTGAACGCGGCGCCTTTTCGAAGCGTTTTTTTTATGAATGGGGATCGTGATATGTAAATGAGTGTGATTGAGAAAAAAAAAATGGCATCTTCAGCTTTTCAACGCTGACATTGCAGCAATTGGCTTGGTTTACATTATGGAGAGAGACACAAACAACGAGCCGCACGGTTTTAATCGATGATTATGTTCCGAAATCATGGCGGACAATAGTTACACACCGATCTAGGTTGTCAATGTGACGCTATAAGATCAGGGTGTACTGAACCACAACGTGGAGAAAATATATTATGACTGCATTACTGACGTGTGTGTGTGTGTTTACAAATACAAATTCCCCATTAATTATCAAATATCTACACTGCTATAATATGTAGTCAATGGCATATGATTTTCTATTTCACAGAATCATATATTGACATATCCTTAACACACATAAAAGAAAGCATATATCTGAATAGTACACAAAGCTGAAAGAAAAATGATTGAGGACGAGATCTAATCTTTACCATAGGCCTGTGTCACTGCTTGTTAGACACTGTTCCTGCTAGCTCGCATGGTGATCCATACGCTATCTTCGCCCTAGCCCACAAAGCTGTCCAAACAAAACAATTACAAGTCTGATATCGGTTAAGTTCGCGGATGAAACACCAGCGTTGCTCGGTTTGAAAATGTCATAGCAAACCCGTGGTTGTGCAGTGGCCACCCAGTACAGCGTGTGTCTAACACCGATGTATTTAAGTAGCCATTACTGCAGCTGCACGTTGTATGCGTAGATGAAGGAAAAAATATATTAAAAAAAAAAAACCATACTCACTCGTTGTTTGGATTTGTTGAATCTTCACTCATTTTTTTCCTCACGGGGATCCAAGTCCTAGCAATAGCATCGACGACGCAGTGACGGCGGGACAAAATACCACAAATATCACCATTTTCCTTTCACATGTAGAAATCACCTCTTATTTTGGATAGTATGCAAGCGGTGTACAATGGGGCATGCCTGGCTAAGCGTCCCGGCGAGAACCGAGCGGAGCTAGCTTAACGTTAGCTTGGCTGTGCTGTAACTAACGTTAAATCGCGAGGAGGAATGACAACCGTTGATTCATTTTATCCTCCCTGGAAGTAAAATCCGACCACAACAAATGGGCCGTCGGCACCATCCTCTTCGGCGAACGCAGGTCCCCGCTTCGCGAAAACGTGTATAGATCCTCAGCAGACGCAGGAATCGCGGCGGGCTGTAATGTTTGGCAGGTTATTCGTGGCTGGCTGTCGAGCATCCATTCGCCAACTTCAGGTCCAGGACAACACTTGAAAAAGCGTCGTGCAGCGTTGCTCCGTCAACGTGTCCGAGTAATTTGCAGTAAAGGCATCCAAAGCCCCCCCTCCCAAAAAAAAAAACCGTCCCACTGTTCTCGGTTATAGTGCCGGTGTGCGAGGTAAAAACACCCAGAGCTAGAAATTTCCTGGAGAAGTTGGTGGACATCTGCTTTAATCGAACTCCATTTTCAACTCGGGGGGGAATGAAACATCGGAAAACTGGGCGGATGTGTCGACCCTCGCTGGAGAAAATTAGATCCTTCCGCGACGTAGTAAAAACACAACGCTCGTGCGATAAAACGTGGCCAGCCAGCACATAGTTTATAGCGCCGCGTTAAAGAGTAACGTCTTTAACGCCGAATCGCATTCCCTTGCAGCCCTGTGTGTCAAAATATCCGCGTTTTCCCCCCCGAAGTCGACCTAAAGTAGTCCCCGCACTTCCCAAAAGAAGTTTCCCTTCAATCACGCATTGATACAAGAGGGAAGCGTCTGTGTGATAGCACGCGAAGTAGAAAATAATCTGGAGGAAGGACATACACAGACGCTGCCATTAACAAATCCTCTTGTTTTCTTTCATTAAGCACATTTACAGCCATCGACCGCCCACGAAACACTTTGAGGGAAAAAAAAGAAATTTGATGTGAAATAGCGTGGAAACGCTTTAAGTGGTACACAGGCATGACTGCTGCAGCACGTGGAATTACATCAGACCCCCTTCAAGATTGATGCTGCTAAACTAGTTTCTGTAGTATTATTATTGTTATTATTATTAGTAGTATTAGTATTATTATTAGTAGTAGTATTATCTGTCAGGAAGAATAGTAAAAGGGAGAAATGGGTAATTCAGGAAATGAGGATATTTATGAAACACAGCTGTAATCTATTTTGAGGGCCAGTTTGGAATGGCAGAAAGTGGTATTGTTACAGTAATGCAATAGTCTATAATGGTAATATTAAAAAAAATGAGACATGAAATTAACCTTCATCACCACTGAGCCACAAATGGGGGTTTGGAAAGAGGACTGGCAAGTTTGGCTGAAGATGAGACAAAAATACATACAAGTAGCTGGAGTCATGTTGTTAGAGCTGCCCCACCTTGCACCCCAGACTCACTCTGGGCAGCCGGAGCAGCCTCTAAAATTAAACAGCCTAAGACGTTTTCAGAAAAATCCACATATGCTCCCATGAATCTGATTTGCAAATGTGTAAAAAGCCTCAGATCGGTGGCCCGGTTGCATAAGACTTAAATGCTATTGGATTTCTGTGCTGTGTGGAATGGCAAGAGATCAGGCTAAATGATTCTGCCTGGTTGTCATAGTGACAGCATGTTGTCTGAGAAGTTTCTTTGTGTTTCTCTGGCTTTCATACAGCTTGTGCCACAGCCTTATGCTGCAGCCATATAAAATATCCCTCTGTGTCACTCTGTACAGTATTAATAGCCCATGAATGCATGTGCATCCCTGACACATATTGTAGATTTCTTGTTTTGGTTTTTTTTTTTGTCCATTATCCCAGTAAGTGCCTGTGAGTAAATACGTATTTCCTATTCGGATTGTTGTGTTACAAAAAGTATATATGTCAACCTGGTACAAAAGTTATTGGTGCATTTACACACAATAAAGAGACAACTCTTTGAGAAGACTAAATAGACGAAGACTTAATAAAGTGTTGTTTTTACAAGAGCAGAATGCGGTGACCATGAATTTTCCCACTGGCATGTTTGAATCCTTTAGAGTATTCAGAGTTCAGGAAGTCAGCTTTCCTTCTCATCTCACAAATGTTGATGGCCTGAGTGCATTTCCTGTGTTTTTCACACACTGAACACAACACTCTCTGGTGTACTTAAACGAGGCAACCGGATGTTTAGCTAACGGAGGCATCCCTCGCTAAGTGCAATCAGGGTCATTGCAATTCTCCTTAAGAGAGTAAACAAGCTAACATTCCTGCATTGCCACCAAGCAACGGCAGAATAAAGGATGTGTTTTGCTCGGTTCAAAACTAATTCAATATTGTCCAACACAAATTTAACCCTACTCAAGTTTCAGGAAGATGGTCGAATTGATTTTGTCTGATGTGCTTTGTTTTGTTTTCTTTTTTTTCCCTTTGAATGATGCTCATTTTGCAAAATGTTTTCTGCTTTTTATTTGGTTTCAGTTGTTATTCCAGTTTGGGAATGGAGTCGAGTGTTATGCTTCTTTTGATTGGCTGTGTGTTGATGATAATAAAAAGTTGCCACATTTTAAATTCGCAGACTATCGGACAGGAATGAGGTACGGTGCGTTTGACTTCAACATGGAAAATGCAGTGACTTCACCACAGTGAAGGACAGAACATGTCAAGCATACCTAAAGCATTCCTTCATGGCCACTTTTATTCAAGATAGCATGGAAGATTCATTCCTTGAAACTGGACCATGATGACTATCAGATGACGACTTCAAAAACACAGGTGATGTGATCACCAGCTCCCAGCAGCACAGGCAGCCTCTGGTCACAAGAGAGAAGTGAAGGCCTCTCTTTGTACAGCAACTATGAAAAGGAAATTCAGTGTCTGTAGAGTTGCAGCCATAAAGTCTGCAGAGACCTTATCTGGTGAGAAAGACAGGAGATGGCTGATCACAGCTCTTGGTAAATAATCTCATCCAAGGATCCTCCGTCTTATATTTGCCTTAGCTTCTTTCCCCGTCTCTGTTAGTTTAACCAAGTTTAGGTTCCTGCCATTTGTTTGGAGTGGATTTGAGGTCTTCAGAGTGATAAAATGTTATTTCACTCAGTTCTTTAAAAAATAAACATACATATAGATCTTCCAGAGAGGATCCTCTCTCCATTTCCAACATGTGACCCATTGGGCAACATAAGCGGACTCTTGGAAATCCGGACCTAGAGGTGTGGCTTAACCAAGAGGTGCTGATTTTTAAAGGTCTGGCAGCTGAACACAACAATGCATACCTATGATTAGTGTGGGCCTTGCCTCGGAAGCCTGCAACTTTTAGGCACGCTAATTGCAGGGTGTTGAGTAGAAAAGGTGTAGTGGCTGGAGGGGAAGGAAGTGTGAGGTCCTTCAGGCATGTTTGACTACGTTCTGCGAACTGTCTCTTTTTCACTGTGTGCATATATGCACACCACCAAAGAGAAACTGAAGGTGCAAACATTTACTGTAACACTTAAACGTTGTGGGAAATCTTCACTGCTGCATAAGCGTCATTGAGAGATTTGGTTTCATGTCTTGTAGGAGAGATGGGTGAGAAAAATCTTGTCAACTTCAAAGACTGGGTCTTGTGACCACGCACAAGGATGCTGGTTCAGATTGAAAGTCGTGATGGCCGCAAAGGCCTTGAGAGAGGCGCATCTCCAGGAATTGTCTATGTTCTG
The DNA here is from genome assembly GCA_016785345.1 of Trinectes maculatus. NCBI lineage: Eukaryota > Metazoa > Chordata > Actinopteri > Pleuronectiformes > Achiridae > Trinectes > Trinectes maculatus. The sequence continues at coordinate 15,252 of JAFBJQ010002476.1, read as the reverse complement.
AATGTGAACTATGCAACCATCCAAAAACCACACTGAAGGTTGCTGCAGTAGAAAATAAATTCTGTCCTATGTTTGTGCGGAAACCAAATGCATATTACTACTCTTACAGGAAAGATTTACTGTATGTTGTGCAGCTTGAGCGTCTTTAACTCCTCTTTAGATTTGCTGTTAGGTTCAGATTTATAGTTAGAGTTCAAGATCTGCTTTACAGTCAATTTGCACCAGCCAGTGACGTCTCATCTACAAAAATGGGAAACTAAATTGGTTTCAGTCGCAGTTAGCTTTGTCAGTGCCCGGGGCTCCGTTACTTCATATTGTTTATGTGTTGTGCGTGGGCTTGATTGAAACCTGATCTAGCTGGGGAAGCTGTGTTTAGGGTGAGGTGGACAGGCCTTTGTTGCTGCCTGAGGGGTGTTTATTTGGGCGGCTTCAGTTGGCTTCCCTGTAATCATCATCCAGCCCCACAGGATAGAGGGGATTAATGAATATGTTGGAGGGGAAGTTACAGATGACTATTTACCATTCTCTTGGGGATGGGACGGAACAGTATGGGAGATGCAGGAGACAAAAAAAGTTTCAATGTGTGTTTGTGGGTGTGAATGTGTATATGTGTGGGAATGTGTATGCATGCACAGGTGTTTTTACGTATAGATCCCTGGAGAGGAAACGGGTCTAAAGTAAATGATTATGTCTGTTACCATCCATTCATTTTAATAATTTAGTCACAACATCGATTTAAAGAATGGCTACGCTAATTTCCTGTCGAAATGAAGATTGAAGATTGACTCCCAACAAGAAAGGCAAAATTGTGTGTTTTCCCGGATGACCAGCACATTGGTGACACACCTTGGATATTCACTGATATTCAGTTTGGGAGAATGTTTGGATTTCTTCCTGCTCCCAAACATCCTGTCATCTCCACACAAACATATTTTGTAATGAAAATCAAGTAAAAATAAACTACCCCCCCCCCCAACACACACACACACACACAGACAGACGTTTCCTCAGCTCTGTAGACCCCACTCCCTCTCTCTCCCCGATGGCCCCCTCCACTTAATCCTCCCGCTCATCTGGGACCCACCAGCACCCCTCCATGAAGAGACGCATTGTGCCCAGATTATTTGATTGTTTTCAGATGTTGAAGCTTTCCTACACAAAAGGGGAAGAACAGGGTTTGTCCAAAAGCCCTGGGCAAGTTGGCCAATGGATGAACACACAGGGAGGAGGGGGGTGAGTGTGGAGGGGGGGAATCGGCGCAGGGCTCAGGGAACGGACACACGAGTCAGGAAGTGACCCCTGCAATGCCAGATTACAAACAATGTGTTCTCTCAACTTCTGCAGTCCTCGCTTTGGAACATACCACTTCCACGACTGCCAAGGGGGGTGGCGCCTGTCGGAGGAAGGAAGGACAGTTTCAGCCTTCTCTCCCTCTCCCTCCCTCCCTCTCTCCTTAATGCTGCATCCATTCAGTCAGCGGCGGACAGAGTAGGTGGGTTGGGGGTAGTCGGGCCAGGAAGGCACTTCACTGATGAAAAGTCGCCACATGGAAATGGATTTGAAGTGGGCTGGGGGGTGAGAGGAGGGGGTGGGAGAAGGGTGGGAACTGGCTTGTGCTACCAGCAGACATGAACAGGGATGTAGAGGGGAAGAGAGGGAGGGAGGTGAGGGACGGCAGACAGGGAAGGAGGAAAAGGACAGGGATAGCGATGGGGAATGCAAGAATAGGGGAAGGAAGCGTAACAGTGAGGGAGGAATACCAAAGACTAATGGCCTGATTCAGATCTTGTCAAGCATGGAGTCTTGTGCCTGTATAATAGCGTGTAACCAACAACCTTCTTCTCTGTCTCAGGCTGGAATAGTGTGGAGGGGAAGCTACGCATTTAACGCTGAAAGGATCTTTTGTTCTGCGCCTGTTGTATCTTCACATACGATCAGGCCTGCATATGAAACCACCTTTGCAAAAGTCCAGCGTCCATGTTAGGTCCTATTCTCACCCTCATCACCCCATCCTTCTATCTTTCCCAGTTTCCCGCGTCTGTCTCCCAGCAACATGTTTTATCCAATTAACTTGCCTACATCACCCATTACAGGAGGTGGCTTTTGTTAAGTTGGTTCGATTTGTGCTGTTTTCGTTCCAAGTATGAAAAAAAAAGGACCTGGCATTTTGTGGTTTACTCTTATCAAGTCGAGAGAGAAAAGAACCAAAGTAAAATCTCCTGATAACTGAAAGGACAGATTCGAGTGGACACACACAGAAACCAGACACACACACACACATACTCCACCCCCGTCTCCGCTGTCATGTGTGACTCACAGTGCATCGCAGCACCGTATGAACTTCAAAAAGAGGCTGGTTGTACATTCACAGTGTATTCCTACCCCGGCTCTTTAAATAGCTCAGCCTCCTCCAAACAGAAAAATCCATGCATTAAAAATGACTGAATCATACAAGAACTAAAGAGGCAGAGAGCATCTCTTCATACAGTGGAGCACACAACAGTAGCAGTGGACAGACAATGCAATGTTTGTCTTGGCTTAAGCCTATGTGCATTTACTTGAGTTAGGTAATGCATATGTACAGTATTCTATGTGCGGAGCATATGTGCAGTATGTGCTCTGTGTGTATTGTCCACATGTATATGTAGATGAGTGTGTTGAGCAAAAAAACATTTTTTAATCTGTTTTCTTTTGGAGAACTGTCAACATACACTGATCACACAACATAAAACACAGTGAATGGTTGTGATGTTGTGGCTGATTTGTGTTTAGATATGGCCTAACTGTATTATTTGTTGTATTATCACCTGCATGTGCTTATAAACACGTGTAGGCCTTACTCATGCTGTACTTGAGTTCAAGCATGATGTGTTGCCAATCTATGTGATATTTGTGTGTGTGTGCGTGTGTGTGTGTGTGTGTGTGTGTGTGTGTGTGTGAGTGTTCTGGAATGCACCTGGCCTGATAGGCAGGCAGAGGAATGCTGAATACTGTCTCTCACCCAGGGAGGCAGGGCTGGAATGTGGCCCGGGCCCTATTCTTCTATCCACTACACAACACCGGAGAACTGCAGGTTCACTCATACACACACACACACACACACACACACACACACACACACACACACACACACACGCACACACACACACACACACACACACACACACACACACAGAATCTGCTGAATCTGAAGGCCTGGTTCTACTTGCAGCCCAGTTCCACATGCGCGGGTGTGTCTGTGTGAATGTGTGTGTTGGCGGGTCTCTTGCCTTGTGTGTCTGCGTGTGTGTGTGTGTGTGTGCACGCACACATGTGCTTGAATTAACAAACTTCTCAAGAGTGCAACCTGAGAGCAATTAATTTTTCCTTTCAAGCAGAAGCTGTGTAATTTTCATTGCTTCACGCATTGTTATTAAGTCGTTCCATGGTGCTACAAATTCCAACCAACAAAGCGAGCTTGCAGCTCTTTTTAAAACTCGCCAGATCTGCGTCCCCTTCTCCTCAAGCCCCTCACATCTCCTCAAAACACAACATCTGAGCGGCCCTGTCACCGCCCCCTGTACATCAAATGTTGCCATAGATACATTTGCATTGTATATTAAATCACATCCACACCTCAGAGAGGACCTTAAATGTTTTTTAAGAAAGTAGCACCAAAAGTTGACAAGGACATAATCAGGAGTACGTCAGCAGTTTCATGACCTCCTGCTTTTGTGTGATGGATATGAAATGCTATCCATTATCTCCTTGGCCCTCCAAGCTGCCTCTAGCCTGAGCTCAGAAAACATAGCACTAAGATCAAAGAGTTAATTGAAGAGCATAGGAAGTATGGGGGAAGTTGGCCTCGATGGTTTATATGACCGTCACCCGCCAGCACACATGCAGACTGGAAAATTAGATTCCTTACTTGATCAAGAGCAATTAGTCTGTTTCCTGCGGCGGGTGTAGCTTTTCAGAGTCCTGACACGATCATGAAGAAGTTCAGCTCTTTGAGGGGCCAAATGCACCAATGTGTGTTTGAATGGACATGTCCAGAAGGTGGAGTCAGTTTAACCCAACTATTATCCGTTCCAGTAGGCATTATCAAAAGCCACAGAGGGCTCGGTTTCCGTAAATTTGGCCATCTGGGCATTGCAACACCGCAAACCAATCACATGCTCTCAGTCAAAAGTCCCTCGACGTGATTTCAGAGCGAGGGAGACTGCAGTTGTGCACTCCAAATCCACAAAAGTGTTTAAAAAAAAGAGAGACAGTCTGCATAGTGCTGTCATTCAGAACCAATTTACTGCATGGCAGTCTTGAGACTTACAGAGCCAATTGATTTTTGCATAGTTTTTTTTTTCTTTTTAATTCTTTCACAGAGCGTCAGGATCTATGGGCTGTTTTCTCAAATGGGACAAATAAACAGGGTCTGTGTGTTTATCTGAAAGGGGGAGAGGGAGGGAGGGAGAGAGGGAAAATTGGAGAGGAGAGAAGCGAGGAGGAAAAGAAAGGATGTGGGTGAGGGTGGACGGACGAAAGAGGGAGATGAAGGGGCAAAAGTGGTGGGAGTAATTCTACTATTAGAGCCTGACCGTGGCCTGAAAGCCGAATCAAAGCATTTCCATTCACACTGACGGTGGCTTTATGTGGGCTGACAGTAACACTGGGCTGCATGACAGAGGCCTGGTGTCACACGGACGCGCTTTAACACTGTTGCTGCTGTTAACCTCTAACGATTTTCATTTGTCTAAATTCCATTGTTTATTGTTTATGCATTCAAAGGCCTACTGTTTATCTGTATTTACATGTTGGCGTGTGCAGATGGATACGTTTGCATGTTGCAACCGACAGCCTGTACCGTGTAATAGCACCTGAGATATAGTGTATGCGCTAGTGATGGATTGTTTGCACATGTGAAAGTGGAAGGGCATCACGTGTAACCATGTAGGTGTGTGAATGAACAAGGAGCAGTCCTGTTGCTAGGTGAAATTTGAACCCGTTGATTGGCTGCGTTTTTTAGGTGGATAGTGCCACCATGTGGATTCTGATAGTTTTGCACATTATGGTCGTCATTACATAAATTGCAGCGTGTAAACAACAAAGTCAAGCTCATCTCTAGAAGGAGGCCAAGAAGACACTGAATCATGTCTATGACCAATGAGAGGTTAAGTCGTGACTCAGACTTAGCAATATACAGCAACTACAATTTCTGCCTGGAAGAGAATTAAAATATTTCACATTGGTACTGGGTTTAAAGGAATATTATGACATTATCCAATCTAATCCAATGTCAAATCAAGTCTGAAACATGGCTTAGTCAGAAATACAAGGCCTAGTTTAACAGGTTTCGATAAATTGCATACAATAAAACTGAATATACTAAAGCACAAAAATGGTACGTGATTCAAAACTGCAATCAAGAAATCTGTTTGTAAGATAAACTGTAATGCATTTGATCTAATTTATTTATAAATAGATCAAACAGGTTACAAATGTTAGAAAACCTACAATGAAGATGAAGACGGACAACAAGAATGAGAAGAAGAAGAAGTACAACCTTGATGTGATAGAAATGGGAACACCTGTGATTTAATTAAACGATGCAGTGGATATTCTAAAAAAAAAAAAAAAGATACCATAAATGATACATTTTGTTGAAAATCACTCCGAAAAGCCCACATTTCTCTGGCTGATCAGAACAGTGCAAAGGTCACCGCATGGAATCTCTGACTTCCGAGAAGAAAACCGTTGCGTGCAAAACTGCCAGAATAAATGTTGCCAGTGAACAGGAAGGGAGGAATGATGGATGTTGGCAGCACAGTCTTTGGTCAGATGAAACAAAAATAAATTTGGATCAGATGGGACCCAGTATGCTGGGTGTGGACCTGGCCAGGACATCAGTACCTGCTGCATGCCAGCTGTGAAACATGGAGGCAGACATATGCTGATATGGGCCTAAAAAAGGGTTTTGGGATAAATTATGTTTATGGACTGTGCTGTGAATGCAAGTTCATATAAGATACAGAATGAAATGAAATAGAAAAAGCATTCAAAACCTTAATTTGGGGTACTAACACCGTATTGGTCTGTTGCTCACTGTTTTCAAATAAACTGACTTCATTCTTCTCGAGCTTTTGGCAAAAATCCCTTACTTATGGTATAAGTGCGGATAGCACCCCCTTGTGGTTGATATGATATCCAAGAAATCAGTCTGCTGGAAAGACAAGCTTCGCCCCCTTATCAGTTTATTGTATGGCAGCGGAAGATGGTTGATCATACATTTGCCAGATTGTTTGTGTTGGGAAATAAATAATTTAATATCTTTATTCATAGATACTGATTAACAAGCATTCGGTTTTGAAAGAAATTATTATTAAATGTAAGAAATGTTATTCCCTGCCTGTCCAGCAGTAGGCAATGTTCTTGTATAAGAGCATCTATGTAAACATATGTATTTATTTTCTGTCTGGGTTATGTCTTATTTCTTTACCCTGCTCAACAACAAGGATGATCAAACAGTCAATAATAGTATAGTATAATAATAATGTTTGACATTAGTTACTTTAAAGGGGTGGGTGTAGTGGTTTGGGGTATGTTTAAGTTATATTTAATATCTAAATAAATTAACTGAAAGTTTAATCAAGTCTTAATTATGGTATGCTGATATTGTCGCATTTTTTAAATTACAACTTATGTACTTTATTACATATGGACATATACTAAGCATAAATAGATACCTGTAGCGTATTTTCGGACATGATACAATCTTTGGCTCACTAATGACCATACAATTATTATTCAGTGTCTCTCTGTGTTTGATTCATATATTAATACACAAAGTTAAAGGCATTGTTTTTTTTTCAGTAGGAAAAATATCCATCATAAATAAACATATTAGTAACCAGATTATATGTTTTGGACTTGGTGTTTAACTATTTCACTGCTTTGTATACTCAGTTCATCTGAGTTGTGGAACATTCTTGGAGTTTTAAACACACAGTAGTCAGACACAGATGAGGAAGATGCTGGAGAGATGACATTATCAGAGACGAGCACATGTTTCCAGATGGCAAGAGAAACTTAGTTGGAATTGTTTTGTGGATACTAAATCCCCACCCGAACACGTAAAGCACACGTCTGTCTCCTCAGGGCGTGTCACCAGTGCTTTGATCACTCTGATGTGTTCATCCTGTTGCCGTGAAGGGATGAGTGTCATTGTCATTTAACACACCCCCCTCAGTAAGAAAAACAACACGGAATCCCAGATATTTATATGCACAAATGCATATGCAGGAATTGTAGCCTCTATATTGCCAACATCGATAATAACAGTTTGTGGCATCTTGGCAAAACATTTGTCCATCGCGTCAACATCTAGCATTAAAATGTTGCCAAACAACTCCTTCGTAAGAGCATCGCAAGTTCGACACACATGCTATGTCAAGTATGTTGTTTTCTAAGTTATATGCTGTCAACTTGATGAGTGAGTCCTGGTGAGCTGCTGAACATTGTCGTGCCAGGTTCACGTGACCTCTGTCTCTTCCTGAGAACGTACTGTGAATCATTAGGGGCAGTGACACAAGATGCCCACTAGAGTGCACCATTGAAATTGTATAGAAAATCACCTCACATTATGTTAGTACTATAACTCAGCATTGTGTTTTACTGCGTGTGCAGACACTGCACAATGTGCAGCGATTAAACATTTAGTTTCCTGATATGGAGCCGATATGTTTTACTCCATGAGTCATTGAATAAGAAAAGCAAAAAAAAAACAAACAAAAAACAGCAATGATTCCATCACATGAAATTAAAAACTGTTAATGAGCTAAGCCTGAAAGATTAGGTTTTATGGCAGCATGCCAAACACCACTATGCTGTTTCATTACTTACACCAGCTCAGATCATACTGATACAGTATGCAGTGTGGTTATGTAGCTAACACAAGCATTACACTCAGTTTATTATTACACGTAGATGACATCAAAAAGCGTTATAATTTAAGATCTTGTTTAAGACCTCTCGAAGCGTATGAGGATTCATGACAGTACTCACGGATTACACTGCAATAGTTTTAAAATCAGTGTACCTAATAAATTGTCAGCTGAATGTACGGTATGTAGGCCATGAGGATATAAACTCCACATTCAGACGTTCTACATTCTCGCTACTTTTAAGTGTGCCACAGCGACAAAACCCTGAGCTCCCAAAGAGCAAAGCTCTGTTTGACGACTGCTGCTCGCCTTGCTCTCTGAACTCTGCAGCTTCACCCTCAACTACAGTCTGAGAGGGGGGGAGGGAGAGGAAGGAGGAGACAACGGGGGGAAAAGGCCCCAGATTAAAAGACGAAGTTCATCCTCTGATAAACACATAGCTACACATCCCACTGGACCCACTGTCTGAGCTGGCAGCCAGTGAGCTAAACGTGAGCCTGTCGGAGCTGCACCACTACAAGGGGAGACGCCGCATGGAATTCATGTTTTGTCCCTAGGTTGTTTCGTTTGAGAGCGATTGAGGATTCAGGCGCGCCTCTCTGTACCTTACGCTTTCCATTGGAGGGGCTCTCCAGACGCGGCGCCGCTCTTCACAGAAGACATGCATAATCACTGTAGAGGGGAGGGGATGGAACAAAAAGGAGATGTGTAAAGCTTCATATACATAAGGCACTTCCCATTGTACCCCCTTTCAGGTATTCTTATGGGTGTTTTGGTTTTAGGTTTGATTTTGTAACGTTGTTACACACAAAGGAAACAGCCGCGGCTCAGATACTTCAAAGGGGCCCCGGCAATCCCACATAGACGGACCACATTTCAGCGGCGCATGCTGTGCTGTGCCACACTGTGCTACAGACAGACAGGAGCTGCTACGGCGAAGGGGAGACTATTGCTTCTCATTAAAAACACCACTGTTTCCACCACCGATTACACTGCTAGGGGAAAACTACACACAGCTACCACATCCGCGGCTGAAGGACGCAGCGCTGCATGATTGGGAACTGTCAAATAAAGCACACAGCCGCCAAACAAGTGCTCATAAAAGAAGTGACAAAACAGTTTTAATGGGAGTGATTGACAGGTTGTTTACAGAGTCTGAAAATGATGTCTGAAAATGTGTAGTCTTTCTGAGGTTGCACTGTCCACCACATCCTAGCCTTTTAACAGTAAGGCCCACAAACTTGTATACAGTTCATCACTACACGGATAGCTGACGACCACAGCTACATGAAAACAATGAGTATTAATTTTATTTGTGAGTCCAGTGTTATGATATACACCTACATGTTTTTTTTTATTTGCTGCCAATTAAGAAGTATGACCTCTGACCTTAAAAATCAGCAGACTCTGTGCTTGTTTTTGAATAGAACAAGCTGAGTAATGGAACGATGCAGAAACATTAAGCAGCGAGAGGCGTAAACAACCTGAATACATAATATCTGTGTATATAGGCTGTCGGTTTTATTTTATCCAGCAGACTCTACGTGAAACGTGAAACTGTTTTGTTTTGAATATCTGACTTATGATGACCAGGGTGTATATTGTCCCACCAGCAAGGGGTTCTTTGGAGAGCATGCAGACATTTATTAGTGACGCCAGGGGTGGTGCACTTTCATTTCCTGGTTGTAATGGAGAGAGAGTCCACACGGGTCAGAAGGAAACTTTATTTAATGTTTTTATTTCACAGCTATTGGGGACATTGCAAACAAAAAGACTGGACTGAGGTTCCTGCCTTAAGTGTCTTTAATTCAGTTTCTTTTCGGATGTTGTTGCTATGCTCATAGTTTAATAAAGGTGTAAATGGTGAATTTAGGGATCTTCTTTTGTTTTCAGTCAAACATAAAATTGTGTTTGTCCCTTGTTTAAATGGACATATAAGACAGTGTCTTAATCCCATTGGTTTGTGGATGCATGCACATTGCAAATGTTTTTTTTGTTTGCGTTTACTTAGATAGGTGTAAGGGCTTTTCTCCTGTGAGTCAGGCCTGAGCTACGTGCATAAATAAAGTCAGATAGCATGTCGTGCTATTATCTAGGGCAGCTCTACTGTGCAGCCAGTGTAACAACACACTGCCACACAGTGACCTGATTTGTAGGACTGCATGTGACAGTGAGGCTGACACACACACACACATAAACTCATTGCTGCAATTAAAGCTGATCACACTTGTAATCACCTGCACAGGTAAGATCCACACAGACACAGTATAACTGGGCTATCACTGGCCTTTTGTATGGACGCCATTAGCAATCAGTTGTTTATTTATTATATATTTTTTCAAGGTTGGTTTGAGTGGAGTTGTTGGCATCACAATTTAGTGCACTGTCACAAGAGTCACCAAAGTGGAAAAAGTGTAAACATGATAATTGACCACCATGGCAAAAAAAAAAAAAGGATAACAAAAACAGCATTACTCACAGTTGCCTCTGGATGGCAGTGTCAGGCTGTGCCACCCGCAGTCAGCCTCAGCTCTCTCTCATTAGTGAGGTCTAGCAGGCCCCCTCCGACATGTCTCATAAATGTCAACACCAATACAGCAGGGGACAGTGGGCCTGGATGTAACAAACACAGACGCCATGAAAGTCCACTCTGTCTGTCAAATCAATCACCCGGGCGGGCTGCATGTTCACACCTCACATGGAAAACTACCTGCGAGTTTGGCATTTGGCTAGTTTAAAGACACAGAGAATAAATCCCTTTGGGGTTGTTAGAAATTATTTTTGGTCTTGAGCGTCAGATGAAATGTGAAATAACGCACAGTGTGCAGGCCCTGCCACATATGTGTATCCCTGCATATGCCTGTAGTATAGCTTTTGAAGTTATTCTCACCTTGCTGTGGTCAGTGAGTCCCCTTCACTGACCCCCCACCCCCAAAAAACCCCACCCCCCGCTCCCCTCCTCCATTTCTCCTCTCCATTCTCTTCTCTTTCCCATTATCAAGCAATGCACTGCTTGCACTCTTTCCCATTCTCTTCCAATCGGGCCACAGGAGCAGGTGTATAGGAGATAAGTTGCGCTGTGCTTTGTTTTCGCCCTGACACTGTCATTAATCATTGCCCAAGCCACACTTCAACGTATAATAATAAGGACTGGCTGCCGTGTGGGGGGCTGCCGCCCAATTGCCTTTCATTGCGTGGATGCCAAATTGGAGGTGAACGGCCATAGCCAGACACTACTCCCCTGTCCCCAGACTGTCTCATCATTTAGGTATTTATCCATCTCGGGCTTGTCTGCGGAGCGTCTCCCTTCTCTCCCAAGAGGCCGAAGATTGTTAGGGGGAGGATCAGATTTGTTGCTCCGGCTTTTTGGCTTTGATTCTGTGCCTATAAGTTAGGGATTAGAAGCAAATTTCCCACAGGGCAGCGCTGGATTTGCTGGTGTTTAACTGTTTAACCTGTCTTAGTCCTGTATGGCAAAGCGGTGTGGGCGGTGGCGGGAGGGAGAGGAAGCGGGGTTTCTAGAAAGACTGGCCAAGAGGACCAGAGAGACCATGTGGGTTAAGCCAGAGCCAGGTCAGCATTGATAAGAGCGACTGCCTTATCCATCACATCTCCACTGGAGTTGTTAGAGCACTGCTGTGTGTGTGTGTGTGTGTGTGTGTGTGTGTGAATGGCTTCCCCTGAGTACCACAGACCAATAAATCAGAATCATATTGGTTCTCCTTCAGTTACAACCCTTATGTCTTGCCTGCAACACATAACATGTAAATTTATGTAGCTACAGCATATTTCACCCAGAGGCCAGTCAGTCAGTTTTCAGTGTGAGGCCTGCAGACATATTTATAGGAACTTAGATTTTGAATCAAGTATCATTCAGATATGTATATGTGAAATAACAAATAGACACACAGATTTGTATGTCATGTATGTATTTTTTACACATATGCTATATAACTATAATTAGGTAGATATAAAATAAAGACAAGTAAGGTAAATAGAGAATATATATAAATGTTTATAAATATAAACATATTATTATTATTAAATATTATAGTAATATTGTAAATATTATACTGTAAATACAGAATGCCACAGAGAGGATTTTTAACCAGTTAAAAGGTTCATGTTCTCAAGCTGCTTATGCACTGAGCCAAACTGGTGCTTGGCATAGGTTGGGGGTCAGGGTTTTGGGTGTAGCCACTCTGTGTGGGTTGCACTCTGGAGTGGACAGGGGTGCAGACCAGATGGAGGATCCATGTCCTGTCAAACATAATCCAGGTGGATTATTGTGATCTGAGGGGAACCTCGGTGCCTTGGTCGTGAGGGTTTGCTCTTTGGGTCCTGCCATCTTTACTTTAACAAACAGGGCCTAACTCCTGAAGCTTGAGCTGTCTGGGCTTTGATCTCTGCCATCACCATTGCTCTTCAACTACTCTGCTAAGTGCACAGGTGTATTAGAAAGCAATGGCCGACAGGCAAACGTCAACAAAGGCCACTAGAATGGCCGGACGTTGTTGATGTCCTCATTAGCTCAGATCTTAATGGGCTTGTGAATCTGGGGTCAAGCTCAGACCTGCAGAAAGGTGAACCGACATTACCTCCACGAACACTTTCATACCATCGCTTCCACAATATGACGTCCATCAGCCGCGCCGTTCTTGCAAATGGTCCCTCTTTGCACTTTGAATCTCTGTTTATGCATGTCTGGCGGACTGGTATATCATTCTGACGCGCAGACAGTAAAGACTAGCATGTCTCCTTTGGTGCTGTCGAAATATACTGCAAAACCGTATTGATCTTTAATTAAAGAAGCTCTTAACCTTGGCTGGGCAGAGGACCCCCAGGCCAGTGAGTTAATTAATGCACTAATAGTCATAATATTTGTGCTGTGCACGGGAGGTACATAAAAGATTATCTATTGTATGAGCAGTTTATCAGCCCAATGATGCCGGAGCCCCGTGCTGTGCGTATATCAATATTATGGGCAAAAATCTGCAATACAGACAGAAAACGAGGGAGAGCTGGTCTTTTAATATCTCCCTCAGTTCATCAGCAGTTTAGCAAGGCCCCGTTTTACCTCCTGGGATTCTCCTCTGATCGTAACCAGGCGGCATAGATGGGCCTTTACAGGCACTAATGTTTCGCTGCCTTGACAACGCACAGCGGCTATAAGCCCACGAAAAAGATCCACCTCTCCTCCAGATGAGTCAGGGGTCCCTCACCGCCGTTTACCCCGCACTCCCAAGGAGCGTGTCTCATCCCTGGATCAAAACCTCATACGACTGACCTTTCGGCTGCTCCCACCAACCAAACGACCCCTGCATAAACACTTCCTGCTGAAGGAGGAAGGGAGTGAGGGAGGGTTAGGGCGGTGTGTGGGGTGCATGGGGGCCCAGACGCCCTGTGATATCACCCTTTATAGCTGTATTGATTTCCTCTCAGGATGCAACTATTAACATTGAGCTGCTGTGGTGGCTGCTGCCGCTGTGTTGTTCTCCGCAGGTAAGAACACTGGCTCACACCCCCGGCCTTGTGGATTGTATAAGGTGGGGTGTGTGTGTGTGTGTGTGTGTGTGTGTGCGTACACAAGGGAGGCACATGCTTTTATAATTAAGGTCAGCTGGGATGCATTACAGCATTTGGAGGTGTTAAAACGGGCCCTCCTCAGAGAGTATGTTGGCATTGCCCACGCTCGTAAATTAGCCAAACTCCCTGCTGATGTTAGGAACTGTAAATGTGGGGGTGGGGGATATTGGGTATATGATTGGATGTAGACGTGGCACTGTGTTGGACTGAATTGGATTTTTATTCAATTTGTTTTTTTCCTCCTCAAATCATTGATTTTTATGTACCTTTTGTAAGGAGCCATAACAAACATGAAAGTTAGAACAAGTGAAATCCAATCTGGTCTTGTTTGCTGCACACGGCTTAATAATGTCAATTAATTATGCACTCGTATTCCCTGTGGTTCACTCAGAAAATACTGAGTCAATACGACAAACGTAGCATATGTTTAAAGTGCACCATGTTTACATACAGAAAAAAAAAACAATAATAATAATGTTTTTGTAAAAAATATTACATTTTACAACGATGGCGCTGTAAGTGCAATCAGACATAAAAATTCTCAATGTATGGTAAATGCAGGTAAATTAACATGGTATTGCCACTTTCCATAACAGAAAAATACATGGTATGTTAGATCATTCTATAATTAATAGTTTTGTCATATTAGCGGTATAATTCCACTTTTTATTATGAATATGAAATATGAATGAATTGTTATTCTACACACCCTATTATAATGGAGGGATTAATGGAGAAAACTTGACTAACTGGGAGAAAAGGTGAAATAATGGGCAGGTAAGTCGCTCACAAAAAGCGCAGAGGTGTGAATGCCCGCTCTCTTCGGACCAACACTGGCTCCAATGAGGCGGGCGAAACAAAGCGGGGCCCTTCGCATTCACAATGGAGACACTGTCAGCAAGGACACGGGAGGGGAGAGGGAACAAACAGAACAGAAGAGTTTCACAAACAACCTGTCATAAGGCATTCAGCAGGACAGGTCTGACTGGGACACCCGGCTCACACCCTGTGCCAGGGGTGAGGCAGGGGTCATCGCACTGATGCACACTGGGAGAAGTATGACAAGTCATTTAATTCAACTGTACATATTTTAAATCGGATGCAAACGTTTAATTTAATTTACTTAATTCTCTCCGTACACATTTAAATGTACATTATCTCAGGTACCAATCTCAACATCTATCTATCTATCTATCTATCTATCTATCTATCTATCTATCTATCTATCTATCTATCTATCTATCTATCTATCTATCTATCTATCTATCTATTTATGTAACGTTCTTCATTATAAGAGCTGTTCAGGAAGCAAAAAGTGTTTTCACGTTCTTTTTGAAATGCGACACTGAAAGCCTTTACCGAAATGGTTTTCACAGCGGCACCATTTTAAGGACGGTGATTATTGTCATGTTGATTTTGTGTCACTGATTTCAGCTCTGGGCTACTTTGACAGAATGGAGATACCGTGTCATCACCCCTGACCCCCCCTGGGACCACACTGTGAACTGAGTAATAGCAGCCTGTTTGTGTGCTAACCAGAACTAGCCTAGCGTCTGAGTGCATCTTCAATCAGGAATTAATTAAAAATATATCAAACAATATACAGGAATCACATCTGAACTATGGCCACGGAGATAGTGTTTTTTTTAATGAATTATTTTTATTTAATCTACATTTTGTTTTGCATTTAACACCTATAAGGAGTAAAGGGAAATGCAATAAATCACATAGGGCACACTGACAATTTTAT
>JAFBJQ010002473.1:34981-63358 GCA_016785345.1 Trinectes maculatus | reverse complement strand
TCCTGAGGACAGCAGCACATTTTGGTTTTGTAGCATTGTCTTTATGTTAAGCACTATACAACACCCTCACAGCACATTTACCATCTACAACATCACTACACCACTGATAACTGACATACACACCCCACAGTTATTCCTTTATTGCACATTCAGTTTAGTTATTTGGTTTGTTGCAATAAATGAAACTTTCCTTTGTTAACTTTAAAAACTGTGTTCCTCCTCCTTTTTGATATGGCTTTTGAGCCAGGCCGTGTCAACGTGAAGATGGGCCCATCGCTGACTTTCTCCCTTGTGTCCCCTAATGAACCATACAGCTCCTTACAAACTTCCAACAAGGCCCTTTTCCTGTTCCTGTTCTGTTGGAAAGAGTTTTGAACACTGCCAGTGGGCAAAATGTCCAGTGAAACCATTGGGTTCAGGCTCATGCAGGTAGATTCATTCAGGGGTCCTTGGAGATGGGGGATGGGAAAGGGGCAAAAGACCTCAAGCAGAAACAGGGCTAATTTAAGATGTACCATCTTTTGTTTAATTTCTACTTGTCCAGCCATGCAATGTTATGGTCAAGGAGTTCAAGCTTTAAATCTCAATGATAATAGTTCTGTCTGTACTCCAAAAACAAACTTTTAACTTTATCTCAGAACAAACTAACAAAAACAAAAACAAAATAATGGCTCGTAACTTTAAAACTGGTATTTTAATGGCTTATTTTGGGGTGTGTTTTCAATCCCCAACATTCAGACATAGCCAGACATCGTCCAGTAGACTCCAAATTCACCAAGAAACAGAACACAGCCCATGACACACACATTTATTCACAGCTGATACATTTTCATTTACAGTATTTAAGGAGTAATGTTAATGTTATCACGAACCTTCAGTCTTAAGTACTGTATTGGAGGCAGTCCTGGATGCTTCTGAAAGTAATACTGTTTATCAGAGGTGAGGAATCTAACCACGTGTGCATTTGTTTACATTCAAAACCTGAGCAATTGTCATTAACAGTGATTTTTGTTAACCATATTTTTTCACTACCTTCACAAGCAAAAAGTGGTCACTCTAACAAATGTACTTCTATATAACTTTTCATTTACAGCTCTCTGACACGCTCCAGTGAAAAGCATCTGGTCTTTTTATATAGTGCAGGAGTTCACAAACATTAAATGTTTGTCTTTTTTTAAATCATTCCTCATAAAAAATTAAAAGCATCTCATTAAAAGTGATATTATTTTACTGTATATTCAATGTTCGACAATGTTGTTGGGTGTTTCCTGGTAGGATGGGGAGTTCTACGTTTGTGTTCTACGTTTTTCCCCTGTCACTGAAGCATGGTTATGTTAGGACTTTACCTTCTCATGTTTTCACTCTCTGCAGAGACACACTATGTGCATCCTTGTCTGGGAATAAAATGTGTTTGCATGTCTTCCTGGCAAAGACACAGTGTTGGTTTGACAACAAAGGTGGAAAAGAGGAAATCACATTTTAGGCACATGGCATGTAAAATAAGGTGAAAAGCATGTCTTCTCCCTCCCAGGGAAAAGAATTTAAGGATAGGATATGTTTATTTACCCCTACTTTCTGAAAAGCAAAAGGATGCAGCTGTTAGCTGTAAATGTCAAGATGATGCCGTTTCCAGAGGTCTTTCATCCTCTCTGCGATTTGACTTTATAACCAGCATTTGCAATCGTGCAATAATGTAAATAAGCTTGTCCGACCATCAAAATCAACATGTGCAATGTTACTGCAAATGCTGTTTTTCATACTGTGGTCACCTAATCAATGCCATCTACTGTGAACACATGTTTTTATGTTACATGTAAATATGTAATGTTTATATGTTTATGCTTCTATATTTACCAGCGTACTGCTGTGCAGTTACTTCAATTTACATAGCATGCATAGCATGCATACAAATTTCTGTACATATTTCTGGACATATTTTTCAGACATCTTTGCTTTCCTCTTACTTCTGCATTTTTATACTCACTATTTGTCGCTGTTACAAGTGCATTTCTGTAGTGTGTGATGAATAAAGTTCTAGGTTTCTACTGTCAAGCTATTATATAGGTTTTTTTCTTTGCATGTGTGCTTATGTGACTGGTCAAAGACTTGCATTCACTCATATTAAAGATTGTTTTCTCACTCTCCTGAAATATTGGTATTATTAAGGTCTGGCAGCAAAACAAATGTATCACAATGTATGTAAATGTATCACTGGAAGCCTGACAGTGAGCATGAGAGTAAAAAGTCAATTTCAACTTTCTTATGAATGTGATGGTATAAATTCTTCAAGAAGCATAAGCTATAATAACAGTAATATCTCACCGGGTTCAAAAATCTTGGTTCAATACTCAAAACTAAATTTTGACTTTTATCTTCATTCATTCATTCATTCATTTTCTACCGCTTTATCCTGTTAGTCTTCATGTACTAATTGACTGCCCTGAGGTTTTCTGTGAGTGATATATAGGAAAACTGAAAATTGCGTATTTGTTCTAATTTTATCACACACTTGATCAGAGGCACACCTTATGTTGTGAGGTAATTGAAATTCATAAAATACACCTGTGTCTGGTAGCTGTGTGGCTCCAGGACATGCCACCTACCTGCAACATTTGTTTCCTCTCCATTATGTTTCTATCTGATTTGATTTTATGCACTTGATTTATTCCAGCACACAGACAACGAAAGCTGAAAAAAAAAATAAATAAATTACAGAGTTTAACATGATTATTTTCTCTGACTTTTAATGGCTCACAGCAGCTCCATGCTCAGGTGCAGTTTTGTTGCAACTATTCTTCTTATTATTAATAATAATATTAAAATTGGTATGTTTAATCCTCAATTATTATTCTTCATGCCACATACAAACCAGTACTAGTGTATAAATTGTGTAATGAATTATCATTATTATAAAATTTAAAAAAAGGTTTTGAGTCGACCAAATCAAGGCTTGTTCAGATGTTCGCTCCTCTCCTCAGCTGTGAATGCAATGATTATTTATCAGTTTATTTATTGCTGGTTGCTTGATGTAGTCATTCAGATGGCTAATACGGATGGCTATGTATAACTTGCTGGCCTGCAGCTTATAGTAAAACTGAATATAAAAGGCATTTCAAGCAGTATTTAGCCTAGGGCCCCAGGCAGTTCAGGACAGGCACAGTTTGTAGCTTCTTTCTGAGTGTACATGCTGCACATTAAGAAACACTACCCAGTGTTTTGTGACAACATAAAAACAATAAGATGGTTTTAATATCCAACACAACAGTGCATCACATGACAAGGGTTGATGCACAGATTCAAAACAGAAAACATTTTATAGGACAAATCCAGAACAGTGCAAGATCTAATTCTGACTTTCAGTAAGATCCAAGAGCATTTGACCTTAACTAACCAAATGTAATTATCTTAAATGGAGAAGCCTGCAAGAGAAATCTGACAGTACAATGAAAAAGAGGCCAGATTTAGAGAGTAATTAGCAGCCAGAGTTATGACATCTCTAATAGGGGCCGATAATTTCAAGCTATAGCTTACTGTGTGGTGTGTGACGCAGGGGCTGCTTTTGATAAGGTCAGCAGTGACAGCACAGCACATGTGAAGCTTTCCAAGGCTTTCTAATTAACGGATGGCTAACTGACGCACAGGGATCACTATGAGAGGAGAGGAGGGCCACAAAAACTGGATTTTGTCTCACCCTGAAAAAAAAAAAAACGTACCATGAAGGATTGTATTTTTTCTGTCAGGGGTCCAGACACTATTTACTTGGCATTGTCACAACGGTCAGATGGAATAAATAATACTGAATAATGAAATGCAAAAAAGACAAAAAAAATGGAAGAAGTTTCAGCTGTCTGCAACAGTTTTGGTAGCATTCTTGGTAGTGAACTCCCACGTCCACAGAGAGAGTCAAGGCTTCAGTTGGCTGTTTCCATGACAGGGAAGTTTTTTCTACGGGCCTGACTAAATGATTTTCCTGTTGGCAGTACTTTTTTTGTGTGTCTGTGTTTTTCTGCTTCTCATTGTCCCTATTATTCTGTGACACCTCTGACATCCCATTTTCCTTCCAGGGATTTCGATTTGTCTCTGACCGAACTCATGGTGCCTGATACACATGCACTCAGCCATTGACCTATGCATTGTTTTTTTTAATATATTTGAATTTTGAAAGCAGATTAAAACACATATATGATTCTCTTCATGGGAGGACTGCAGGTTTCACTGACATGTATTTACAATGAGTGAGTGGTGTCTCTGCTGAAGCTTCTCGCCACCAAAATTGCTACTGTCAGGTCTGTCTTACTACACTGAGTTTACCTTTGATACAGGCCTTCAGTAATAATCACTTTCTTTGATGAGTGGTCCAGAGAGTCATGAGAAAGAGCCCTGGAAGAATATTGCCCCTCCCTGGCATGTATGTTTCATAACCTGCATGGGAATTCTAGTATGACCATATAGTACACATGTGGCCTTCACTTTCTCCTGCAATGACAAGTACGGTAATTGATAAAATGACAAATTATACATTTAAATATCTGACATATTTAAGTGTGTGTGGGTTTTCTCCAGGTTCCCACAGTCCCACAAATACTTGTTTGGCACTTCATCTACTAAACGCTCCACTTTGTTGGCCAGCCAGCTGCCTGTGTCTGTCCTCTTTTGCTGCTGAGCTGATAGTCAATAGTGGATATTTCAGGGCTTTTTCAACTGCTGCCTATTTCAGCTGAAATCAAAGCTGGAGAGTGGAGCTCAGAGTGACCCTGAGAGGAAATGTGTGGGTCATCAAACCAAAGAGTGAGAAGCTGCATCGCTCTGAAGGGCTGAGGGGGAAATATCCCTTTACACGTGTCATATTACACAGTTTGGTGCTTATGGATGTTTAATTTGCTTGTTTTAAAAGCAAAAAAAGGCAGTGTTTGAGCTCCCTGGTGAGAAATGTTGTTTGTCCCTGCTGGACATTATTCCTTCCAGAGGTTCATACCGTTTAGGTTTTTCCTTTGTATCTTTTGAGGGGGCTGCAGTGGGCAGCATCTTTGGTCTACTGTGGATGGCATTTAAAGACATGTTAAGTCTGGTAAATGTCAGAAGGTCAGTCCAATTATGTTTGGTAGGTTTGTGGAGACTGGACCAATGTTAAGTGTGCACTGTCATTTTAGGTAAGAGCTAAACAGGCTTTTTTTTTTTTCTTCTGGGGGCAGGCTGGAGGGAGCATTTGTGTCGTGGCACTGGTTTGAATCCATGATCCTATAGTGTGTCTAGTGGATATTGTGAAGTGTTACTGTAAATATGTGTTGGGCTGTATTAGTTAGTATTACCTCGAGTATTATATATTGTATAGTGTATAACTTTGTGCATCAGTATGATTACTTGAGTGTTCTACTGTGTGCTTATGTAGGACAGGTAAACCTGAGTCCTGTTTCACAACTTGGGTTATATCAATGCCTATTTCAGTGTGTGGTGTGTAGCCATTCCCTGTACGTTTGTCACTATGTGTCTTCAATGCTCCAGTTGGGTTTAACTGTGGAAGTGGCTAAGGTACTGTTGATTGTGATTGTGCTTTCTTAAAAAGCCATTTGAACATTTCCCCAGAGGAAACTTCTTCAACTGGCATCTAGTTATAAAATTGACATTGTTGATGATGGTAATAAGTTGCAAGATTAGGAAAGCTCATAGGACCAGAGGTGACTTGAAATTCTTTCTACCGTCACAGAGAATTTGTTATGCTGTGTTCTCTTTCAGTTAAATTAGAGACATTTGGCATTAGGGGAGAAGATATTAGAAGAAAATAAAAGACTGAAAATGTTTCACCATGAACCACTGTTGACAGAGTTAACGAACAGAGCTGAAAAACTGAGTTTGATGAGGCAAGTCAAATAAAATTAGTCCCTCCTAAAAGGACGTTGAAATATACTTTCCTCATTATAAACATATGGCTGTTACTTGACCTAAACAGTCAGGGACGTTGTTTTTACAGAGTGATCTTGTTACGAAGGCAAAGGAGGCAGATTTTACTTTGAGGGCTGACCAGTGTTCAAGTTCAGACTTGCTTAAAGGAACAATTTCCAAAGCACATAAACCTGTTCCAGAGGGTTGTATCCAAACATAAACAAAGCTATGCTGAATTTGCAAGCGAGGAAGTAAACCTTTTTGATAGGTGGTGTGGGTGTTAGAAAGATGACAATGTCAACAGTTGTATGAATATGCAGATGATATCTCTTTGGGTCAGTCTTCTACATTGGCAGATGACTTTGTCCTTCCTCAGAAAATAGGCTTTGTAGGACAATCGTCAAATGATGGGATGGGAGGTCTGCTTTCAGTCGGTAAACCCATTGTTTGAATCTGCCACAATATCTTAAAAGTCCTTGCTGGATCCCTCATTACAGAGACTGTGATTGTACTGCAAGAAACCTATGTTCATGTTGATTGTGTTGCAGTGAGAAATAAAATGAAAACAGGAATCTGGCCATTGAGATAAGCTGCCAGTCGAGCTGGCTGGTTCTACATCCTTTTTCTTTTTTTTTTCTTACCCTGTGACCAAATGCCCCATTAAAATATAGTGAGTCCTTTTCCAGTCTTTTATTCTCCAAAGCATTTTTGACCGAGAAGTATTTTGTTGGTTCACATTCCTCAGTGAAGGGGTTTGGAAAATGGCTTTTGAATCTACACTTACACAAAATCAAACTGGCCTCTTGATAAATGTAGAATTGTGTGGTTAAACATTTTACTGGCATGGTGTTAATTCAGTTGGTCCATGCCCATTCGTCAATCAGACCAGGGCTCACACTCACACACTCACTGCGCTTCTTTACCCAAAGTGAGCAGGCCTGACTCATATTGTCTAATTCATCCAAATAGCTGCATCAACCAGAGTGGCTTAGGAACTTTTGAAAGTTGGCTTTACAAAGGTCCACACAAAACCACAACATTTTGAAGGCAAAATTTCCTAAAGCTAACTATTATTATAGTATTTTTTTAACTTTTAAATCCAACCTCTCGCTCTCTCTCTCTTTATCTCTCTCTACTAGTACCATGACTGTCCATCAGTGATGTGGGAACATGTTTTTTCACCCTTAGGCCAGCCATCTCCAAGGTCTCTGCCTTCAGTCAACTCTTGAGTTATTCAGCCAGCGTTAACATCTTCATGCTCCAGCTCCAGCACAGGACAGTTTCCTCAGACTAAAATAATTACTCAGTGTGTTTAAGAAATACCTTCCATTTTTCTTTTTATAAGAGGCCTCACAGGTTGACAGCAAATGATGAGACTGACAGTAGGACCTCAGTGTTTTCTTCCTTCCAATGTGCCAAAAGAGTGAATCCTGATGAGCTAAGCATTCTGACTGATAAGTAAAGTTTTGTCTTAAGTCAGGTATTAGGATATGTAAAAAATGTTGTCAATCACAGCGTGCTGTTAGTTGCAGTTGGTGGTTAATATGCTGAACTAAAAGCCATTCTATATGCCATATAAACACCACTGTGTTTATATAGTGACAGAGTTTAAGCTACTGTATATCATATCTCCGTCAGCCCTGAACCTTCTTAGAAAGAAAGAAAGAAAGAAAGAAAGAAAGAAAGAAAGAAAGAAGGAAAGAAAGAACACCTTCAATCCTCCCACATGGGGAAATTAATTTTCTACACATGCATTTGTACACAACATACAGTTAGTACCAACTATTGACATGCACATGCAGAGCAGAAGGCTACACCGCGAGGAGCGCCCGGGGAGCAAGTTCAGGGGGTTAAGAGCCTTGCTCAAGGGCCCAAGGTGGTGGACAGATGGTGGCGCCTCTCCCGATTTCCGGCCAATCCGGGATGCAAACCGGCAACCTCCCGTACCCAGGCTTGTTAGACCTGGTACAGGATGGTGGCGGACCAGGTCTAACAAGCCTGGGTACGTGAGGTTGGCGTCTAAGGATAATAGATTCTGTCCTTTCATTTTACTGTGTGTTTCCTCATTCCTGTCCATGTGTGCTATTCTTACACCAGTTCACCCACACTCCATCACATACACACCACAGATTGCTGCACTATAACAGACCAGTTCTTCTACTTTAATGCTCACAGACTGTCACTTTCATTTCATTCATTTGGGAAGGTTTGCCCGAATTTTTGTCCTCTGTAACTGATCATTGACCTGCGACATTCCACCAGCCTCCAGTACTGCAAACATAAGTTCAGACATCTTTCTACTCCTTGAGTTTCCACATGCAAGGCCATGCTCTTAATGAAGATTGTTTTGATGTTGCTGTTGTGGTGACATTGTCCAGTTTCACTAACCTGTTCAATCAAGCATGTTGGGCCTGACAGTACAAAAAACTATTTGCACCTTGTAAAAAAAAATAAAAACAAAACTGCCAATCAATGATGCTTTGCAATCAATTTGCCATCTGATTGTACTCAAACTGTATTAGTGAAGCAAGTGAGCAGAGGGCAGAGAGATTCAGAAAATTATGGGCTTGACAGGTAAGACCTCAGTGACCTTTAGCAATATCCACAGATGGAAATGTCTTTGAAATATAAATGAGAAGGAAGTTTTTATCTTTATTCCACAATACAATATTTTAAAAAATGGTCTTTATTATGCGGGTACGTTTGGGATGATTATCACACAGCATATGCCAGCATTTAGCATCACAGATGCCAAGTTTATTGCTCCATATGTTTTCATATTATCTGCTCTGTGCTCTGAGGACTTCAAACCTGTTGTCTGCACTGACTGGGCTAAGATGTCTGGTTCTGTCTGAACAGACACAAAGCACATGCAGTAAGAGACAACATAAATGTCTTCTACTAATGGTCACTGTTAACATAACAACCAGTTGTTACAGTGCTCTAACTCTCTGCTGCTCTCTCTCTATCTCTCTCTTGTTCGTCCCATCCTTTAAAGGGGATTTTTTTCCCCTTTAAAGCTTTTTTCCTGAGTTACAGGATGTAGATGCAGTGACGTGTTTTTAACACAGTGAAAAAGACATTGCCAAATACAGTATCTCCTCAACACAATAGTTCAACAGGGTTAAAAGATACAGCCACTCTTCTTCCTGTGTAAAGTAGAGGTGGGCGATATAAATAGTTTACGATGGTATCCTCAATGTTGTTTTGACAACGTCCAATTTTACATTATCGAGTAGTAGTACTGTCTGGAAAAGAAAACAAATAAAAGGCCTCATTCTCATTCTCATTCTCATTTGTCAAATTCACAACACACGAATAATAGATAGTCCTCATGTCGTCTCGCATGGAGGAAACATGCTGGTATCTCCGCTCTCAGCAACAAGACCAGTGGGTGGTTTACTGGTGAGCCGTAGCTCTACCTCACATACCTGGAAATAGTTTGGTCAATAAAGTTTGGTCAGTTCGTCGGTCAAAATAACATCACAGTGTTTCTCCTGTATACATTCTACAGTGGCTCGCCGCCTCTACAGACTCGGAAGTCTGTCGATTGTCATATTGGTAAGTCTCAATTTACGGAGCCCATCTAGTGACATGGGTGGAAAACAAAATTCACAACTTGTTTAACGCGTGGGAATGAGATGATTATTTCATGGCCAGGAATTAATAATATGGAACTATAATAATCTCGTTCACACGCTTTATATAATCCGTGGCCACGAAATATTTTTTCCACCCATGTCACACCCATGTGCTCTGTATCACTTTGTCCATTTTATTCCGCAAAACTCACCAGACGTCACCATGAACGGGGTTATTTTGAGGGAGCTTGATGATTGTCAAAATGACATTTACTGTGTCTGCATTCAGGAAATAAGTGAATGAAAGAGAGACAGGAGTGATAACCTTATGCAATAATTATCGGCATCAGTTTTGCAATGTTCTGTAATTTCAGTATCCAGTGGTAGCATGGACATCCTATACTTGTAAGATCATTGTTCAGCACTTTACTGTCTTATAGACAGCAATGCTGAGATCAGTGGTGTAAAATGGAAACAATCGTCTGTGTTGTGCTCAGCCTCACTGGTTGTGTGTTTTAGGTACACAGCATCACAAGGTTATGTGCTGAGAAAGCTTATTTTCTTCAAGAAAATCAATCAACTGCATCTTTCTGCAGGACAACCTAAATTATCTACATAGAATTTGATGAGGCATTTTGCTGGATGTGCAAAAACTATGTGTCTCAACAGCTTTTTGGATAAAGTTTGTGGAAACTTGATCAACCAGCCACTTCATGCTTTCAGGTACACTCCATTTCCCTTCTCAACAACAGGAGAGTGGAGGAAACACTGTTGTGTGATTCTTAACACAGGCTTTAAAGCTACGCAGCTGCAACACATCATCCTGTATTAGGATACTGACCTCCTGAACTATGTCATAAAAAGTCTTATCTAAAAGTGCTTGCAGTGGTTCCAGATTGTCTCTGCCCTTTGTGTCCATAGCTTTCTACTTCTTATCCCAGTGTTGGCTCAGTTTGTTTTTGGACTTTGCTCTGTTTTGTGGGATATAGGTTATTATTTACTCCTTGTCCAGTTCTAGTTGTCTGTGTAAGACACAGTGTTTTTTTATCAGACTTCTCTAGTTCAATTCAACCTGGTTCTTGATTAATTTGTCTGCCCACAAGTCACTATTGCCACCAATCTTGTTACATAAACTCTGTATCCAGAAGCACTGCTGTGTGGTGTAAAAGTCAGACCAGCTAGGATTGTCCAAAATAAAATCTTTGTGGGGTTTTGGGCTCAGGATGCCAACTTAACACAGTTTGGACCTATAGCTATGCCGAAACTTGGTAAGCAGTTAAAGCAACACAGATTTGATTGTGTTCAGAAATCCAGATCAGAGGGACACAGGTAAAAGGTCTTTGTGTTTGTATGTGTGTGTATTTTGAAATGGAATCTTACACACACACATACAAACACACACACACACACACACACCCACACACCCACACACACATGCATGCTCATTTGTGACACGCATGAATATACAGCCATGCACTACATGCATACATCGTTTAGCACAAAAACATATGCATGTGCATAGACATAGAGGAAGGGGGAGAGCGACATTTAACAAGCTTCCCCCCAGTCCTCTTTATTATGGCTCCCAGGAGACCTGCAGAGGGATAAAAGGCTAATGGCTAATACTCTGGAGGAGATGGTGATAGACTTATTTAACAAGGAAGCTGCATAATAACACATATATTCATAGCATCAGCTTGGGGGATTATAGCAGGTGTGTCAGCTGTGTGTGTATGTGTGTGTCTGAGTATGTGCCTCTGCCAGTAAAATTTCCTGCCTTAACTTATGTTGGGTCTAAAATATGGGATTCTGTACCTTGCTGAAAAGTGTATCTTTAAAAATGCTGAATGTAACAAAATGATACAAGTCCTATAAAAGCACAAATTTTAACCTGTGCAATTAACATTATAGAATGCTCAATTTATGGAGCAGAAATAAAAAAAGTAGTATTATCTCCAACTACCTAGAATACAATTGTCATGTCTTGTTTCTGTGTTGGTATTATTTCCTGTTTTATTTTGAAACCCTACCCGCCTTACGTTAGTTCGCTTCCCACTTCCCTTCAGGTGTTTCCCATTGTCCTGATTGTCATCACCACCTTGATTGTTTCCACCTGTTTCCCCTCCTTCAGTTTGTTAAATAGTCTGTGTTTCCCTTTGTCTTGTGCCAGTGTGTCTTTGTCTGTTGACCGATATCACGAGCATTCTGATTCCAAGCCATAGTCTTTGTCATCGCAATTTTTAAGTCAATATTTCTCTTTAAGAGTATTTTTTGTTTTGTAATTTTGATAGTTTTTGTTACTTTACCATAGCCATTGTTTTGTATTTTGTCAGATTGTTTTTCCTCCCTTATGGAGCGTTTTCAGTTAGAGTGATTTTGGTTGTACTTTGTATTTTAGATAGGTGTTCTCCCTTTATGAGCTTTTTTTGTAGATTTTGAGTTGTTACTTTGATAGTTACTTTAGAGTCTAGAAAGATAGATTGTCAAGTTTCATAGCCTTGCTTTTTCACTCTGGAAAAGAGATCTTTGAAAAATAAAGACTGTGAATCATATCTCTGCTCCCATGGGTCCTCTCTACATATCGGCCTGACAACAATATGTAATCAATATTAGATGCTCCAGAAGGTGTTGGAGCAGAATGAAAGACTGACATGCAGAGAGTTACTAGATTAGTTTCTTTTAAGACAATTATTCATTACAGTACTCAAGTAACAGTTTTGATTCCTAAAAGAAAAAATAAGCTTCAATAGGGATATAAAATATTCATATTATATGATTAATTATTACATTGCCACTTGATGCATGTACCCAACACATCAACAAAATGACAATACTTGACTTTTTTCAATTTGTCTCTGGAGATTTTGTTCCTCACGTTACATTGTATTATAAACTGTGCATCTTTTACATAGATATTCTTAGAGATAATGTAGTTAGACTGACCTGAAGTACTGGATAAGGCATAAGGCAGGATAGTGCCAACAGACACACTCACTGAGGACAAAAAATGACTTTTACACTCCATTAACACCAGCAGCAATCAGCTCACCTCTGTTACCAATGACACAAACATAACAATGAAAGTCTCCATTCTGGACTTCAAAATGCAATTGGCATTTCCCAACAAACCACAGACAGCCCCAACAAAATCAATAAAGAAATTCATGACTCCACCACTCAAATTACCCTCACATACAGACGACAACATCACATTTCAGCAGGCACGCTGTCTGCGACTGAGGAACACCAAGATCCTCCCCCGGCTGGACATCGTGAAACTCGAACACAACAAGCACTGACTCAGTGATCAATAGCCACAGAGAATCACTGATGTAACAAAGCAAGTACTACCAATCTAAAAACAGCTCATGAAGAAAGGCACAGGCAGTGGACAGATGTTATGTAGGCAGTTACTGTGAGACGGACATAAGGGACCTAACTGCCATAACCTATTAGGGCCACAGCTCCCTTCAACCTCAGCTTCATGATCACAATCACACACTGAACGTGTCCCCTCTCCTCATTGTTGCATTATTGTTCTGTTTTGTTTATACAGGGGGTCCTCGAATTACGTCGGAGATCCATTCCTGAGAATGTGTCGAAACCGAATTTCTACGTAAGTCGGACCATACATTCATTGTGCCATTGTGCATACATTGTGCCCCAGATGTCGCTATAACACCACGCTAAAATAAAAGTTTACTATGGTGAATTGCCTTTTGTCACCGTAGGGGTTGAGATCACGAGTGTAATGAGCATTTCCTTTAGATTTCTGATATCAACCGTGTAGACCCAGTGTTGTGAATAAACCTACAGTATTGCTACGATCCCGAACACATCTGTGTCCGTGTGCATCTCCTTACCGGCTGCCGCTGCACCCCCCCCACTGGCCGGCCGGCCATTTCACATAAGTAAACACAGCTGTGGAGGTGCTGGAGAAAAAAAAAGCCGGCAGGTGCGCTGAGAGACAGAGAGAGCGTGTGAAAACCAGCAAACCGCTTAAGCTGAAACAAGGAAGTTCACGGGAGATGTGTCGTAACCACGAAAACGACGTAATTTGCGACCGACGTAACTCGAGGACCCTCTGTATATTCTTTCTTAAATGTTTGTGTCTGAACATTATTTGCTGTTCTCTTATAACCTCATAGGTAATTATTGGGTGAATCCAACAAGCAAATAACACATACACTTATATCATCATCAAACCTTGACAGATGCCATCACGCAAATCCTTCCATTCATCCAGCCATCAAGCCAGCCAGTCTCTCACAAGGCAACATACAGACACAAACAACCTGTCATATTTCCACCACTGGTCAATTTAAAATCTCCAATTAACTCAACTTCAGTCTGCATGTTTTTGGACTGTGGGAGGAAGTCACAGTTCCCACAGTTCAATCCAATAATCTGTGATGATGCCACCCTCTCTGTGACTCCTATGGGTGTGTTCCTGTTGTTTTCTTGTTTTCAGGAGTCTGAGTGGAGGGGGTGTGTCAGAGGAGCTGGGCACACCTGAAATCTATGTCTCCTGGCCTCTAAAAAAGAAGGCTGGAGAAGTTCCCTCTCTCTATCTCTCTCTCTCTCCATCCATCCATCCATCATTGTATGATCCTGCAATACCTACTGTTTAAGGAACAGAACCAGTCCACACAATCGTAACCACTGTACACATCTATTGTGAAAAAACAAAGAAAGAAACAAACAATAAAATAAATAAATAAAAACACTGTAATAGGGTGGGCATTATTCATAGAAATAAATGTGTCCCTGGAGTCATAACCAATTTTTCTGTGGAAGAGGAATGGCAGTATTAAAAGGAAAAATAATGTCACTCTCCATTTTTAAAAGAGGTTGAGCTGAAACAGAGAAATAAATTGCCATGAAACATTAATGCCACTAACCCAACTGCAAACTCCCACAATGACTTATAGATCTATGAATTCAAATAATATGAGTTTATGACAAAGAAAACTCAATTCATTGTACACAGACTCTGACAAATCAATGTCAATCAGAACAACAAATCTGTTAACTACCCAGTGAGTCAGGTAAAGAAAAGACAAGCAGCAGCAGTGATCATGGAGGAGTCAATGGAAAAACCCACACATTCACCTGAAGTGATGAACAAAGGTCTCCTCTAAGCATGTGCTCATTAAAACAGGACTGAGTCAAGAAGATATAAAGTCTTCCTTTTTTCCCCAATAATATTGATGTACCAGCTTAATGAGGAACAAGCCAACATACTTGAGTCACTAATAACACAGAATGAACTTCGCCCTCCTCTCAGTCAGATGCGTAATAACAAAGCACAGACCAGTTGACTCCTTTGCTGAATCCCATAATCATCTCTGGTTAATTGTAACATCGTCACCAATGGGATATCTGATATAAAAGAAAAGAATCGAGGCTGACAGCAAACGTAAACACAGCCACATTTTTACTCCTTAAGCCTAACAGCCCTGCAACACTGTTACAGTCTCATTTCTCTTATCCACACAGACATAAAAATCATCAGAGCGGTTCCAGCTCACAGGACAGAAAAGGCTGTTTCCTCAAAAACACATCCAGATTAAACACATCCAGTTTTATTATAGGTACGCCTTTATCCAGTAACATGCAGAAACTGTTTGATCTATCATCACAACAAATACAAGTCATCATCCCCTCTCAACCCGCAGACATTGTCTATTTCAGGATGAACTGGAATTTTCTGCTCATTGTTCTGAGTGTAGTACCTCAACATGACCTGAACCCAACAGGCAGGCGGTTAATTGTGTTCAAAACTGAGGCAGAGGCAGATGCCATTAATGTATGCTGCACTGAGTTTATATTATCCTGTCCCTGACGCTCAATTGTTACCATGGTTACAGTTTGCTGTCCTGTTCCTCCCTGCATTTGCATGTAATAGAAACATAAACAAAACTCCTGCACCTAATATAGAAATCCTTAGTTTTGATTTTACAATGGAAAACAATACGACTTCCACACATATATGCACCAAAATGTGAACACTGATAACTTGTAGGGTTTTTTTTGTTACATATCAGTACAATCTGAACCTGAGACAATCTTTTTTAAAAGGAGGGAGATGGTAAACATATTAACATATGTTGCCACCAAGAGAAATTCACAGCTGCTCTTTAAAATAAATGCAGAAAGTCCCAAGGCCAACCAATGGGGTTTGATTGACGCATGGTCTCTGGTGTTTTCAGCATAAGTACACTGCAGGAGCAGCACAGCTGAAGAGAATTTGTTGGCAATCCAACAGACAAAGGATGGATGTTGAGTTATCACCTATGCTATTATGAAAAAAAAATCCATCATCCTCCTTCCCTTCACTATTCTCTCTTCACTTCCACTCTCCTGTCTTCTCACCTTCACTCTCTGCGTCTCAGCCAACCAGTAAACCTCTTACCAAGCATCAGGGGCATCTCGGGTGTCAATGTTTTGACATTTATGTTGCTGTGCAGTTCTATACAAATCACAGCAACAGTTAGACATGGACAGGCAGTACGCGGAGGGGCATCCAGTGACAAAGAGGCTGCAGATTGTCAGAACTACTTGTCTGTCTCTGGTTGCTTACAGTGCAGAATGACATGTAGGATGCTAAAAAAAAAAGATGCAGTGGTGCTGGTTAAAGCAGTAGCCCTGTTTTAAAACCTTCACTGACAGTTCAGGGTAGAATTAAATATTAAAAAGGCACAGAGAAAAGGTTAAGTTCTCTCTGTCTTCTTTTTTGTTTTATTTATTCTTGGAGCAGCCTCTGTGACCATGGCCAATTGAATTTGGTGGACCAGAAATTAATATCACTGCACAGAAGTGCTGTAATAATAACTAAATATATTTGTCCAGACAGGCAGAACCTCTTTAGGTTTCTCTTCATTATGTGCACATATATGGGCTTGACACTTTGCACATCCACCGCAGACTAATGCATGTGACACGATCAGCTGTGTAAATCAAGTGCTAATGAAACTCTCTTTCCTTCGTTTCTTACACAATAAGAAAAGAATTGTTGTGACTCTATCCACCAAGCTTTTTGTGCTCAAATTAAAAAGAACAATAAAAATATATCTTGTTTCTCATCTACAATACTAAAATGTTACTGCTTAGTTACGTAGTCTTGTGTTTTCTTCAATATACCTAAATTTATGTGCCTGTTGTAAATTCCCCAATTACAAGCTTACTGACTGTCCCCTCAGAATAGGATCGTTTCATTGGTTTTCATTTGCTAATTTTCCATTCATTGGTATTTGGGCGACATAAATGTTGGGTGATATAAATCCCATTATTTGGAACCTAATCCTATGCTCGTTTGTCCTCTGTTCTGAGATCACAGTTGGCAGGTGACTGGAACAAGGCAAAGATTAAGGTTTTACTAAAACCATCCAAATGTACCTGAAATGTAATTGAAATGTCAGCCTCCGCTAAAGTGAGGCTTCTGTTATATGGCCAAAACAAATAAAGCTGGTGTCATTCACGGTTACAGTTATTCTGTTATTATACCAGTTCCAAAGAGTTTGGGACTGAAAGAACTATTGGTGCAGTAGATAACCACTTAATGTTACTGACCTAGAACCCTGAAGCTTTATATGAGATGTGGTTTTACGTTGTTTTTTTTTTTTTTTTTTGCCTCTGCACAGTATGACCTGAAAGTGAGATAGCATTGATGATCTTTGTTTAGCAGCATTTCTTTGCTCACAATACAAAAAGGCCAGAAGAAGCTTAAATCCTTCTCAACTTTTTTATTGCCACCAGACATGGAGGACTTACAGGAGAACAGTCTCATTAAGACAGATGTGAAAAGCTGCAAACTTCATCACCTCCCAACACTGGTAGCTGTGGCAGCAGAGACAACAATAAGGAAACTATCCCTATCTTTGAGTTATTTTCTGAGACGCTAGAATGAGATACCATCAAAGACCAGTGATTGCCAATTAACTAATACTGTAAAATAATACGCCATAGATCTGTGGACATCAAGAAGGCCTGTCATTCCTGGCCAAATCATACTTGTTGTTGTCTTTCAAATGCAAATATACAGTATATTTGTTTGTATTTGCTCATATAGCAGTGTGTGCTGTGTCGGCTGCATTTTGGAGGAATATGCTGTCACAGGAGGGTTGTTTTATTGATTTCTAAGATCGCTTGCAGAAGTGATCAAAGACAAGGGGAGTTACCGCTCAGTAACTGGAAACCCAAATGTTGACAGAACACAAATGCACTCATAAATATACACATCGAAGTGTTCTGCAATTTCAAGAATTTTAATCACAAACATTATAACACAATAGCAAAGATGATTTGGGTATCTGGCCGAAGATTTTGGGGGAGGGGCTTGAATGATCATGAACCACAAATTTAATTTTATTTCAGCAGGTGAAAGTGTGTACTGGAATTGTGTGTTCTCTCTGTATAAGTGAGAATCCATCTGCAACTACTCAGCTGATGAGCCCTGGCAAGGATAACGATCAAGACCTTGCTGATGAAGAAGCATTTCAGAATGAATGGGACATGAAGAGAGGTCATCAGAAATCATTTCACATTAAAGCAGACTGAATAAAACCACAGCGGTCAGGAGTGCTTTGATTTTTCATAATGGGAAAGGAAATGGGCCATTCAGCCAATTCAAATCACTCTCAACACACTGCATTTAGAAAATGCATTTTTCACTCTCATTGTCTCATTGTTTGGATGTTAGCATTTTCAATCAATAGACCAATGGTGCTTGCTAAATAACATTTTGATTTGGCTACAGTAGGAAATAATTGGGACATTTCCATAAGTACTGTTGTATATGTTTCTGAACAGTTTAATTATGTGTGGTACAGATATGGGACAAATGAACAGGTAATAAGTTACAGCTCAAGCTGTTAAATGACAAACAGAGTACATGTAAACAGTCTGTCTGTATGAGGAGGCCTGATGTATATTTAGACACACAGGCTGTGGAGACAGTCGCGTGTCTGTGTCCTTACAAATGTGTCAAAGTGACAGCAATGTAAAGGTCAATGATGCTCGAAATGGACCACATTGTTTGCTGATACGCTATTTGCTTCCTCATCTGACTTGACACATACAGTCATTCTACACGATGTGAAAAGTCAATAGTCAACAAAAATGTCAACAGTAAGGTTTAAAAAACAAATGTTTTGGCAGTGCGACAGCAACCTCAAGGATAATGGTGTGGTATTTCCTGATAAATCCCCCTCAGGCTTCAATGACTAAGCTGTCGTTTTGAAACATTTGGGGAAAATGCTTCTCAGTGGATCTTCCACTGAGAGCTGGTCAGAGTTTGAGACAAGTTAGACTAGATTTAAATGAGAGACTGGAAGAAAGAGGAAACTGTCTTTCCCATCAGCATAGCCATGCAACCACATTTACACCTTGCATCTTTAAAACTGCTCTAGTCATTGTAATGATCCATGTGTACTGTAGTTCTAAACTAGGTGAAGGAACAATTTTGACAACCAATGACCCAGGATTGTAACCACCTCTGCAGTCCCCTGCAGAACGTTTCGTGACATTAACCACTTGTTTTGGTTCATGTTTTGTACAGTTGTTTATACAGTTCTTAGCACTGGGAGTGTTGTTTTTGACTGTAGCACAAATCTGTTTTTCTTGAAGCTGCTCTAAAAACACAGATACCATATGGTTACAGGGGGTCCTCGAGTTACGATGGAGATCCGTTCCTACGGATGTGCCGTAACCGAATTTCGGTGTAAGTCCGAACATACACGCGTAAATAAGCACCTACGTCACACACCAATAGTAACACAATTTTTACAACAAACCAAAATGGCGTACAATGTAGCGCCACGTGACGATATTTTCTTCCGCTGCGCTCACCAACTAGTTCCCGTTCAAAGTTTGTATTTACGAGGCAAATCGCTTAAGTCGAAACAAGGATTTTTAAATTTATGGGAGATGTTTAACCACGAAACCGTCGTACCTCGAGGACCCCCTGTATGTATGTATGTGTGCGTGTATATATATATATATATATATATATATATTATGCAGACTATGTTCATAACTGGCCAAACAGTCTACTAATAAACAAATCACACTGGTGACCTTTGAAATTACAGGACAGAGAGTAGTCACACTGTAGAGCCAGCATTTACATGAGCCAGAGTTAGTCAGGGAGGAGAATGCTGGGTGAAATACATGTGCTCATCCCCACACTTTCTCTCTCTCTCTCTTTTTTCTCATCCTCTATAATGCCGTGCCTGCTCCTTGCCTCTGGTCCCAGCTCTCTTGATAAGGGTCTGAAACGTGTGTTCCTGCTCTTCCAGGTGACTAAAATGACTTCAGGTGGCCTGTTAA
Organism: Trinectes maculatus; assembly: GCA_016785345.1. NCBI lineage: Eukaryota > Metazoa > Chordata > Actinopteri > Pleuronectiformes > Achiridae > Trinectes > Trinectes maculatus. The sequence goes on along the minus strand of JAFBJQ010002473.1, from coordinate 43,568 downwards.
TTACCGACACACTGGTCTCCCAAGGCCCAGCAAAACCAGGCTGAGAGGGATGAGGGCGAAAAAGATGGAGGAGTGAGTAGGGAGTAAGGGAGGGAACAGAATCCCAGCTTGTGACAGAGGAGACTTCCCTGCAGGTCTTTTCAGCTCAGGCCGACACAGACTCTCAACTTAACTCTTTACTTACAACTGGAGCAGCAAACAAAACTTGGATCAGTGGGGCAAGTTCTGTTTAAGTGGTGTAAGTGATGTATGTATTGTGTATGATGGAAAACTGGTGGAAATTGCTGTTTCACATTGAGAGACAGATACATTTTGCACTCACTGGCCCTCTTGGGGTGTTGGTAGTGGGGGAGAAACATGAGAAAAAATACTAGGAATAATAATAATAATAAAAATAATAACAACAACAATAATAAGAATAATAATAATGCAAAAGACAATTTTTCTGACAGGCAATGTGATATAAATACATGCGGGAGATAGATTTCTTAATGGCAGTCGTTAAATGCTTACAATACAAAAGACTCATTTTCATTCATATTATAATATCCTATTTCATATTGTTTTCCTTACCAAGATAAATAACATTGTCAAGTTATATTAGCATAACATTATTTCTATTTTCTTTTTACATTTTGTACTGAATTTAATTTATTTTTGAGTACATTCACATACTTGCACAGCAGTTCATTTGAATAAACTTAATGAAGAGATTTTGAAAAAGTGCTTCCCATCACATACAAATCATTATATTACACTACCAGCAGACTACACATCATAGCACTCCATCTACTCATGATCATCTGCAAAACCATCGCCTGCCCCCAGGAGAGTAGTGCAGTCAACCTAGAATCAATGTATTGTCAGCATCTATGATCACATGTGAGGTATATATGCACCATGCATCAGTTTGTGTCAGTATGAGGTATAGCCTATAGTAGATGTATTTAGCATTGTCATCTATATACCTCATACTGGCACAAACTGATGCAAGGACCCAAAGACACACAAACATTAGGTGCAAAAGGTAATTTATTCAACAACAGCTTATGTGAGGCAATAGGTGAACAAACAGGAAGGTGTAAGGCAGTGTTTTTCAAACTTGTTTTTACATTAAAAAAATCCTGTGGCACACCAGCAATCAAAAAAGTTAGAAAATGTTACAAAATGTTTCCAAAACAACAATTTCGATGTCTGCAGACATGTCATCAATGCGTCTCATCTATATACCTCATACTGGCACAAACTGATGCAAGGACCCAAAGACACACAAACATTAGGTGCAAAAGGTAATTTATTCAACAACAGCTTATGTGAGGCAATAGGTGAACAAACAGGAAGGTGTAAGGCAGTGTTTTTCAAACTTGTTTTTACATTAAAAAAAATCCTGTGGCACACCAGCAATCAAAAAAGTTAGAAAATGTTACAAAATGTTTCCAAAACAACAATTTCGATGTCTGCAGACGTGTCATCAATGCGTCTGGCAACATTCAGCCCTGGCCCTCGGTCCATAACACAGGCACAAACAATCATTTGGAATGACTAAATATTTTTTTTGACCAATTAAGTGAAATTAGACAATTTCCCACGGCACACCTGACGATCTCTTACGGCACACCGGTGTGCCACATCACAGTGGTTGAAAATCAGTGGTGTAAGGAAGTACAGGAGCAAGGCTGGAGTGCTTGGGTCGAGAGCTCGAGACTGGAGTGCTTGGGTCGAGAGACGGCAGAGCTGAAAAGTTCAGGTGGACTGCCTTAGGGATGGACACAGGCAGAGCAGGAGTTCTCCGGTGGACAGCCCAAGGGCTGGACAGGAAGATAATGGTGAAGCCAGAACATCTTACAAGGGTGAACAGGGGGCCAATGGCAAAGCCAGGATCCCACTACTAGTCAGGAGGCCAGTGAGGAAACCAGGAACTCTCATATGGAAGAGTAGAAAGGCAGCAGCAAGTCTCTCAGGAGGGTGACAGCGAGTCCACCCCAGGCTCGACTAGGACATGAGGAGTGGGCAATGGCATCTGGTCTGATGCGAGCTAGTGGATTGACTGCTTGGAGAATTTGCGACTGCTTCTCCTCTGGCTGGGTTGTTAGACCTTTGGTTGAGTTTTTCTAAAGAGGGAGTCAAGGTCCTCCAGGTCAGTGTAGCCAATAATGTAAGAGAAGATCTGGGACTGAAGGCCAACTGAAGGGCGGCTGGTTGATTAGCACTCATTGAGCAAGGCAGGAGGTTCAGGCCACTAACAAAGTTCTCTCGTCATGTGGGCTAGAAATCCTCAGCTTGGATTTTTCGTCCACTTTATTTGTTGCGAACTGGAGAGCAGCCCCTCTGTATTCAAAACCAGAGGATGACTTAAACTCTCTGTAAGGATTCACAAGATCACTAATTAAATCTATGAACTCATAATTATCTTCCCCCAAGATGTCGGCAGGCTCCATCTTGATCAGGTTGTACTGACAGAAACTAGGCTGTTGACAGGACCCGAATTCAGACACAAGAGCGCAATTTTATTTATTTACCAAAAGCTTATGTGATCCAATGGGTGAACAATCAGGCAGGAGTAAAGCAGAGAAAACCAGATGACTGCAGTGAGCATTGAAAAAGAGGAAACACAATGTGACACAGTAAAACCCACAAAAACAACAGGCAATCAAAAAAGTACCAAGGCATATTCGACCAGAGCAACAGACTGAACAGACTAAGCAGACAAGGCAAACTAACAGATGAACTGACAAGGGTGAAAAACCGGGCAATGTAGACGACCTGGCAGAGATCAAAGACAAACACAGAGATTATATACACAAGGTAAAACAAGACAAAGGCAAAACCAAATAAATGGGTGGGAAACTAAACAGAAAAAAAGACAGGAAGTAAGATAACTGAACAAACTTTAATCAGTCAATCAAATGTTATTTGTATAGCCCATATTCACAAATTACAATATGCCTCATAGGGCTTTAACAAAGCGTACAGGCTGTAACATCCTCTGACCTACACCCTCAACAAGGGTGAGAAACTGCCAACAGACCAATTTAACAGGTTAAAAACACAGAAAGAAAGATCCCACAATGAGGGAATCCCTCTCCCAGAAGTTTAATGGAAGCCGCATAGTGTAGTGAAGTGACAATAATGAAGCAATGTTTTCTAAACCTTATTTAAAAAGAAAGAGAACAGCAGTGGAAATAATAATAGCCGTTGTATCATAGTGTTGAATCTGAGTCCTGCAGCTCTGAAGCATATTCCCTTCCATCAGCTGCCATCACAGGTCCAGGAAATGGCTGCACCTGGTTCTGCAACAATAGAGCACAAGGAGATCATAACTGCACCAGACACAGAGCTCAATATTTTCTCATTAACGTGTTCAGTTCTATAAACTTTTCATCTACACAGCATTAATAAAAGCAGTCTACTCTGCTTATCTAGTTTCTTTTATTCAGAAATGCCATTTTTATTGGTGTTTCTATATTTCTACTCCTTTCTCTTTTTCTATATGCATCAGTGAATCTAAAATATCTTCTCAGCACCTTATAATCCCAATATATAGACATATGTATATAGTATGCATTTACTGAATGAATAATGCATGTGTTTTACATGTTAAAAAACACAGGTAAGTAAATATTCAGCTATTGAGTGCCCTGGTATCAGTAAATATGCATCTCCCCTCTCTTCACAAAACTTTGCAGCCCTGTGTTCGGCTCAGATGAGTTGTAAAAGGTCATTCAAGCAGAGGAGCACATCACTGTTGTTTTCATTCTGATTTATTATGTTGTATGACAAGATAATGCTCTTAAGTTGACTTCTGACCTATCAAAAATAAAATAAAAATAATGTTAATTTGCCAGAGGCAAATGATGCTTGTACTTGAATCAGACATCTCTGGCAGTGGGTGCCAACATTTTTCTTATGAAGTCTAAACACACAAGAGCTGAACAGAATGAAACAAACAAACAATCAAACAAAAAAAAAAAAAACACGGTAAGGAACTCTGTCTCCTAGAAATGTCAAGAATGCACTTTATCAAAAACATCACATTAATACTGTGTAGTCTCTCCGTTTTGCTCTCAAAACAGACTCAGCTCTGAAAGCCATGGATTCAACAAACTCTTGGAACCTTATGATTAAAATTTACATGAAAAAAATCACATTTACTCTGCCAATCACTTGTTTTCCCTCATTATTATTGGATTTACGTCTGATGATTAAACTATCACAAAGTATTTATACCGAAAGGATGAAAGAATATAATAGATACAAGCTGAAACTGAACCGCTTCTTCAGCACCATGGACAGTGCCATAGATTTATCAACATGCAGCACAGTAAGGCTACTGATATGTCACAGCTATAGTCAGAGCCATATTCTCTCTAGCACAAACCTCATTCAGATAAAGGATCCATGAATCAGGCAGACAAACCCTCTGCCCATCTGCTACTAGGGGAAAAAGACAGGTAGCTTGACATGTGGGGAACATTTTGGTCATTTTACCACACACCCCCTAACCCCCCCAATGGAATACTACCCTCTGCATTCAACCAAAAACCACAATCTGGCCCCTGGTCTCACTGTGGAACAATTTGTATGCCCAACATCTCGTTCAACATGTCACAGCATCTGTGACAGTTTATAAATGCAGACACAGTCGAAAATGTGTTAAATTTTAATCTAAATCAACAACACCTGGGGAAAAAAAAAGTTTTTTAGTAAGAGACAGGATAAGATGTCATACTCTTTTTACCAGGACTGAGCTGTGAAGAAAACATGTGATTCAACATGAGTTCTTCCTGTTGTCTCTACGCTTTGGTTTATTTGACAAATTTGACAAAATTTTGATAACAAGGATAATTGGAAATTCTTTCAGTTCACTTTTTTTAGCACCGTACCGAACAAAGGAGACATGACTGCTGAGAAATCTGGCCTGGGAGTGTTGACACTCTGACGACACTTTATCACTGAGATCTTGGGGATCATGCGCTTCTGCTGTCTGTTCTTGAGGTGTGAATTAGATTTTGCAGTTGACTGTTCTCCCAGTTGTTAAATAGGACACTTTGGAAACAGCGCAGGCTTCCTACCCTGGATCCCCCCTATATGTTCAAGTGTGAAAATCTGATGTGTCAGTCATGTGTTTTTTTTAATTTATTTATTTAGTCTTCACAGTTGCCAGATGATCGCGCACATTTGATGAGCCATCGTCTGATGAGCTTGGTTATCATTTGACATCTTTGGGCATCAAAGTCAGAGGGTTTGATCTCAGCCTTTCCTTTTCAGCCTGTGATAACACCATCAGGATTATTGGAAAGAAAACACGGGCATCAACCAGCAGGATGGAGAGAGAGAGAGGTGCTCGCTTTTATTAGCTTTGCTATTGATCACGCTTACAGTAAGATAACACAGGCAAGGGAAAATGGAACATGATATATCCTGCTGCGTTCTGGGGCCATTTCCACAGTCACATTTCTGCAGTTCAAATATTAAGTCTAAACCACAGAAGGCTCAGCGGGTGTTTGACAGACAGGGAAGCAGATTCTAATGTGTGTATCCAGTATCCATGTCTCCATAACATACCTCGATCAGAGGAGAGCTTGTTTTCAATCAGTCCAGTAAATTATAACACACAAAGAATATTGTCAATGCATTTAAAAAATATGTCCATCTAAATTTTTCTTTACAAATATATGGGACAATAACTAAAGATTTCAAAGCGTTTAACGTGAATTAATGACACTTTGCTTCTTTCTTTCTTTTTTCTTTCTTATTTTCTTTGTCTTTAAGTTTGGAATATCTGCAGCACACCCTTAAAAAGGAATGGTTTCATCTACTTAATATGTCGATAGTAAACTGCAGGATTTAGTATCAGTTAAAGAGAAAAGAACTCTGGAGCTTTAATACAAAACATAATGGCGAGAAATCCATTGGAGTGGATGGAGAACAGCTTCACAGACAGAGGAGGTGCATTCAGCTAAAAGTTTCACATCAGTTTTATTTAGGTCATGTGTTTGCTGCAGTCTATGCTGACAAACATTCCATGCATCAGTTATTTCTGGATGCCACCCATAAATAATTGCCTAAAGATAACTTTGGTGTTGCAAAGTGTAATGCCAAGATAACAGATTGATTATTGTCATCAGTGCTTGTGTTTGGATGGAGGGAGAGAGAGAATATCATTGTCATTACAACAAGAAACTTTTGTCAATATGTTTGCTCATTGATTATATCAACAAAGTGGACAGACAGTTGAAACCACTTAGGTGTTATCAGATAAACAGCAAAATGTTCAGTTTTAATTCCAATGTGGGTCTTTTTGTTTGTTTTTTGTCTTCGACCACACCTGACCAAATAGATCCTGTGCTGTAGTGATGCATCCAAAGAGGAGGGTCAGGAATCATTGACTGATTTCCACTTTGAGAATAATATAATACAACACAGTGCTATGTGCTATTAACTGAATGTTTTGTTTTCCCCAAGCTTTGTTGTATAGTATACTGGAAAATGTAGGAATCCCCATTTATTCTAGACCCATTTCCTATCATTTATTCAACAGAATTAAAACCGGTGATTTTTGGAAAAAAGTGTTCATTTTCTACTTCTCTCCTGATTCCCTTCCTTCCTTCCCTTCCTTTCGCTTTCACCATCTCTGGGGCCACCAGCCAGCACCTGCAGTTTGACCTGGATGATGCCGTTGCTCGGAGGGGCCCCGTGTACCTCGCCATCGGCAGATAGCAAGTCACTCATCTGTGACAGGGGCCGTCCTCCATTGATTCCTCCTCGGTCCCAGCCTTCACACTTTGCAAATCTAACATTTATAGCATTCATGAAACTAGTGATGTCCCTGAGGTGTACACACCACAGACCTGCTTTGTATTCACCATCCTCTTCACTAACCATTTCACCCCGTCCATCTCCTTTCTGTTTCTTTCACATTCTGTGTCACTTGTTTTTACTTCATATCCTGTTTTTGATTCATCCGTGTGCTTGCACCCTTGAGGAATATTGATCTAGGATTTAAATTAAACCAAATTAAAATTCACATATTGACATGCCTGCTCTGTTTAGCTATACCATAATTGACAAAATATGGCTTGTTTTATTCCATATTTATGGGTTTGCTCAATACTGTTCTGGAAGGGTATATTCCACTTAACACACTGATTCTAATGAGATATTTTGTGTATTTATTCCTCATCATGTTTGTGCACGATCAATGTCTCGTGATGCTCTCAAGGTGTTTCAAACCCAGAAAGAAACTGTTGTAAGTTGCAATCTGTAATAATGCATTGGCCTTCAACAGTCATAAACGTTAGGCCCCTCACTTGAAGTCTGAAGTCAGGCTCTTCACTCACCAAATTAATAGCTGTTGTTTAGCTGCTACTGCTGCTGCTGCTGCAGATAGACTGACCTTTTGTTCATTTCCTGGCACAGACTTGCCATTGAAAATGTATTCAGGTAAAGACACAAGAGGTAAATGTAGACATCCTGTTCCCTGTTTACACTGCGCCTTGCTTTTTCTCTAAAGGACAGGGTGAAGGACAACACTGTAGCCACATGCCATTCAAACACAAGCCAGTGGATGTCTTCCTCTTCACACTAGTTGTAAAGACATCCCTCCTTTGTGTGATGACACTGTATAATAGAAGGGGGCATGATCACAGACCACATCCCTGGGTCTATTTGAATCTGCTGCATTATGTTCAGTGGATGCCATGGGGCTTTAGCTGAATAAATAAGACAGATCTGCTTGTGGTTCCTTTTGTCTTGTTAAGATATCAAGGTAGTCACCCTCACATTGGATGATCTCATGTGTGTAAAATGCATGCAGAAGTGGCTGGTGTTCCATGATTCTGGAAAAACATGCTAAGTGCTAATTGCTGTACATGGCATTGAATGGAAAAAATACTAATTGTGACTGGAGAACTCATTTAGCCTTGACTTAGAATTTTCCATTGAGGTCTGTGTCCATAGCTGAGTCACATAATAGTAACTAATTCACCTACACTCTCCACCAACTGTGTGAGTCCAGAAGTCACGGTTAATAGATTTTTTGTGAAGCTGCTGCTTCTGAAGGTAAATAATTACCATCTGTGTTATGGTAATTCTTTTTAAGTAATGTTTTTTTTTTCTCATTCAGGATTGGGCATTCCTACTTTTTTGTGGAAACAAGAAAGAGTTGCTATTATTTAGAGCATATGTGTATGTATGAAAATTTTACATGTTTACATGTTTGGTATAAGGTTTTTACATGTGTACGTGCATTGTTACACAATGCTGCATTTGTATAAATATATTGGTGACCCATATTTGGTGAGTACCATCTATACAATGTGATTAAAACACATACTTTAACTGATCTTACATAGCACAATCACCACTTTGTGAGATAACAGCAATATTGCTACACTATTATTATTAGCGATTAAATGAAGTGCATGTAAGAACGGCTGAGGATCATTAGGTTTAGGTTACCACCCTCTGCAACCACCTCCTGGTAACTATGCAGCTAGTAAGTGTAGTGCTTAATTATTAGTCTCTGAACATAATGTAGCCAACATCTACATTTTGTACTACACCATTTTTTTTGGAGACACAAATG
>JAFBJQ010002473.1:0-24767 GCA_016785345.1 Trinectes maculatus | reverse complement strand
GATCCACTGACATCCACATGTTTTATTTTTAATGCTTTTTTTTTTTAAATATTATTTTACTGTGTGGGGTGGCAACAGCAGCCTCCCCAAGCCGTACACAGGTGTGTTTGTTTTCTACTCCCCCATGCCTGGCATTAGCTGGTGCACCACAGGGCTAATGTGCCTATAGTCAGGGTGAGGTTTTTTTAAATATTGACCTAGTTCCTGATATCTCTGTTTCCCAATACATACAATGAAGTAGAAGACACAATAATATATTTCTGTGCTGTGGGTGTAATTGAGCTTAAATATGTGGCACATCATTGTAATGATTTTTAATGAGTGAAGCCAAAATGTGTATTTTACATCACACAGAAAGAAAATGTGGACTATAATACAATGTGTAGCTGTTCTCCACCATTTACTCTTTAATTGCGCACTAAGAAATGTGGGAATTGTTACTTCATGGATACCTGGTGATGAAAAAAATGATTAAAAATAATTATCTATACTGCTTGTCGAGGTAAACCCAAACACACACACACACACACACACACACACACACAAAACACAGCAACATAACTGTCAAATCCAGTGTTTATCAAGTATTGTCAGATTGAAAGCTTTTACATGGAGCATTTGTATTTCTTTGTTTCGTCAACAGAATTATTTATGCTGGGATTAAGAAGCAGACTTCAGAATTTGTGACGTTTTCAGCTAAATATGTTTATAAACATATTTATCATCACAACATTTCAAGAAAATACATTCGAAAAACAGGTGTCCTTCCTGTGGCTATACACTAATACTGTGATAATACAACTCACAACACAGGATCAGCTGGAATCAATACTAGATGATGGACTTGATGTCGGAGCTAAGGGGAATGTCTTAAGGACTGCAACATATGCAGCATAGAGGGGATTTCGGGGGGCAGGAGACAGAAGAATGTGACAATAGGGAAGTATACAGTATATATAAATTAAGGAGAGAATATTGATTGATTTCCAGGTGATGTGAATACATTTTCACTTGAGAAATTGGGGGATGCCTTCCCTGATCTCAACATACCACTGATCTGCTGTTTGTCATGGTTCAGTGTTTTGTATATCTGCTGGTCGTGTTTTTTTTTTTTTTTTTGGTTTTGTGTGTTTTGGTTTTGTGTTTTCGTTCTGTCTTCCCTGCAGTGTGTGCATGGCTGGAGGCAGGGCTGGCTCCGCCCAGTGACAGCTGACGAGGCACACCTGAATGCAATCCGGTGATCAGGCTGACTTTAAATAGAGCGGCATGCCTTCACCTGAGCACCGGATTGTTCCAGACCGCATGGTATCGTTGATTGTAGTCTTTAGCTTTGTACTTGCTCATTTTTGTGTTTTGGTATTTTTTGTATTCTTGTTTTTTTTTATTTTGATCGCATGTGTTTTTTCCTTTGTTAGTTGGCTGCCTCGTCTCTTCTTTGAAGGCCCAGCTCTGCCTCCGTTGAAACTCCACCACGCTACCTTGGTTATCGCTCTACAGCCAGAGTTTGCGTGTAGTCACTTTTTGTTGTTGCTACCTTTTTGGACTTATCGATTAAATATTTATTTTGTACTTTTGCCTCTGCTATTCTTGGGATCCGCATTCTGAACTGTAACACTGTGTGTCCACCTATAAAGCAAATATTTGCTTCAACTATCCACTCATCTATTTTTCAGAATGATTTTCAAATAAAGCCTTACGCTCTGACATTTATCCTGCATTATACGATATCTGTGTGTGTTACTTTGGTATTCGGGCATAGCTCTGTTATGACAGCATCATACTGTTCCCCAGTTTAGGGTTTTTCCAGTTTGCCATGGAAGAAATTGCCTGGCCTGCACAGAGCCCTCACCCTAACCCCACTGAACTCCTTTGGGGTGAATTAGTGTGGGCTGGTTCCTTTTATCCATTACTCATCAGTGCTGAGCCTCATGCTGAACCTCGTGCCACATCTTTATGCCTTTGTGGCTGCATGGAAACAAGCCCTGTTCCGGTAAAATTCCAGTAGCTGGTGAAAAGTGACTGGAGACTGGATGAACGGAAGCTGTTCGGGCAGCACATTAATGCTAGAACTTGCATAGTAGAATGTATAATGGCTGGATGTACATCCTGTACCATGGCAACAATCTGCCTAGAATTAGCAATGCATTTGTTAATTCATACACGCTGGTAAAAAGTATTGTGATATAGGATATGATGAAGAAACACTTGGAGAATGTGATGTATTGTAATGTAAGGTGAGGTTATGTGATTTGGTGGTGATGCAGCTGGGAGTAGTTTGCCGACCGCCACTGAAAGACAAAGGAAGAAGAACTGTCTCTGTGTGAGCAACAGCAATAGTCAGTCACCATTAGGGTGTGCACCTCTCAGAAGCTACAGCAAAGACTGGAGACTGCACCCAAACACCTGCAGGAGGGATATAATGGTGTTCATGGAGGAAATGCTCCAGGACTACAAAGCAACACAGCAAACAAGCAATCTTAGGGAGAATTGGTTGTGGAATAATAAAAAAAAAAAGTCAGGATTGATTGATAATCTGGCCTTGAATCCAGCCACATACACCCACAACACGCAACACACAAACAAGGAAGTCATAATATATTTATCATCTCAACCTGGGAAAGAAATTTAATAGTTCCTTTTTGTGTAGATGTGTCTGATCTACTGATCTAAAGCTTGAACTGCATCGCCTAAATGGTGTCTTTTTTGTGTGTGTCTGTTTGTCTGTACCAGAGGAGACCAGGAAGCCACACGAGAGTCAAACATGAAATACAAGGAGGGTGACAGCATGGACTCTAACAGGGCTTTTCTCATCTGACAATCTGTTTTATGCACCTTTATATGTGGCTTTGCATACCCGGTTGATTTTTGATAATAATACTGTGCATGTCCATATTCCAAGGGCTGATCCGAGTTCAACCAGTGCCACTGTAATCAAAATCATTTTTATTTACTATCCTGTAACAGGCTTACATCTCTTACTAAAGCTTTAAAGCCTCCGTCTCTGACAGCCATATATCCATATTAGACAAGAGAAGCCTCATGACGCCTGACTGTAAACAAGTCAGTATACTATCTTCCAAGATTTGCTTGGATTTCTTTCACCAAGCACCTATTTACCTCCAGATTGAGTGCCTGAGAGCCTCAGCTGTGAATTTTTATGGCTTAATACAAGTATGTAGCTTCACATTTAGCCCCGCCACATTTCGAATCATTTTGAAGTTTCGCCTTGAAGCGTTTTCGCTATTATTGTTATAGATCATTCAAACCCAGTCAATTAATAGGCGAGAGGGATCAAGATTCAGCTTTGTGCAGAGAAAAACAGATCTGGCCTCTGTGTGACTCCCAAAAAACCCGGAATAAACACAGAGACAGAGATTTTTTTATTTCTCCAAAACCTTGGTGATGGAAAGTTTTGAGTGGTGCCAAATGCAGGCTGAGTTGGGAGAGTGGGGGCGGGAAGGAGGGGATGGAGGTGATTGGGCCATTATAGTTCTGTGGTGCAATTCAGTGGTGATGAATGAGACCGATGCAGTGCTGAATAGACGGTGTAGTTTTGACAGGATGGGTCAGGGGCTCGGGCAGAAGTGGAGTTTGAAGGTGGTAGATGCTAAATGTGATGCATAAATATATTTGTATGTGTGCGTGTGTGTGTGTGTGTGTGTGTGTGTGTGTGTGTGTGTGTGTGTGTGTGTGTGTGTGTGCTCCTGGATAATTCCCTGTGGAATGAAAGCCAATCTGGGCTCGAGGCCTTGAGCTATTGATTTGCTCCTGGAGGACCATCATTCACTCCTCTTATAGCCAGCTTCACCCACCCCAGCACCTCCTCTTCAACACCCTCCACAGCCTCTGCTGTCCAGCTGAGAGCTGTGGAGTCATGGAAGTTCACATCAGGGCTGTTAGGGCTGGGTTACTCTCAAACACATTTATCATGAGCTGCTATTTGGATGAAGGATGAAGCAGAAGAGTGTCTCAGTGACTCCTTGGTTAGGGCCACTGGACACTGGAGGTATAGGGAGGCAGTTGACTACACCAATAGCAAATCTTCATGCATCACCAGTGAGGAAAACTGTCTGAAAATGTTTGTCAACAGTGATAGGGATTAATGAGATTCAGCTAACATGGTATTACTGGTTTATGATATTGTTATTGTCATTCTTAGTTTTTGTTTGTTTGTCTCTTTGGTGATAACAGGCCCCATATCAGTCACAATAAAAAAAATATTTAATATTGACAAATACTACAAAATATGAAATACAGAAATATGCTTGTGTAGGTATTAATACTAAATTCAATTTGTCCCGCTGGTGCTAAACAGAGCTGACGCACCTTCACTTGCTTTCAGCCAATCTGTGTGAACCAGACAGTTAATGCATCACAACAGATTGAATTTTAAATTAATTAATTCAATAAGCGTTGGAATTGTATGCATTATTAATTATAAACCATTATTTGTGATTTGATTTGAGTATCAATACCTCTAATCACAACAGCCTGAGTGCAAATCCTGAGAAACTTGGCTCACCACATACACATGGGGTGTAGTCCCATTAAGACTGTATCTTTACATAATACATGTTGCTGGCCATTCTATTAATGTTCAATGGTACTTTTTTTTGTTTGTTTTGTCTGTGCCACGTCTAAATATGATGCAACATGGTACAATAGCAATATGGCTGCAGCATCGGTGTTGCCCGCAGGGGTCAAGAGATGAAAGTAATGAAAAAAGAAATAAAACAGGATGAGCAGGTGAGTCTGGTAATCAGGTCTTTTTGATGTGAATGTCTGCTGGCTCCTCACAGCTTCATCAGCCAGGCCTTAAAAATAATAAAAAGGCTGTCTCTGCACGCCTTTCTGTACATGAAGCAAAGCATTTCCTCTCCACCACTCTTAATTGCCACGCCTGGTGTGGAGTGATAGAGCAGACAATGGACTAGATATGGAGATGTGGAGGGGTAGTGGAGGGGGGAGAGCAAATGAACACTTTAATGGCCCCCAGTAAGCTCTCTAGCTGCAGTGAGTGTAGATGTCTCCAGATCCAGAGGTGTATTACTTTATGAATAAGGCTGCATTAACATTATTTATTAACCCCCCATCATGCAGGATCTCTCTGCTGCTCATTCAGTGTTCAAAACTAATTGAAAATACAGTTACATGTCGAGGGAAAATATGTTTCATTTCACAAAATCTTTCTCTATTGAGAAATTTGGGGGCAGTTTCTCATTTCCCGTTTTTTTCCCACGCATCAGTGATTTAAGAATAAAAAGTGTTTGGAATCCCTGCCAGTTTATAGCTGCTAGATCAGTCATGAATATGCCGGGATTAATTATTGCACCATCTCATCAAATGTTGAGGTGATTCGGGCACTTTCTATCTTTCTGACATAGCAGATTACTGAACGCTCTATGTCACAGCTTCTATTGTTAGTGTCAGACAAATACTAGTCAGGCAGAGACTCACAAATAGGGGGTGACTCTGTTGGGTACAGTAATTAGTGTCTTAAATGTAGATTAGAAGAAAAGATTTTTTTTTTCTTATCATTTCAGGGCTGCAAGTAGCTGAATTAGTGATTGACTTCATAAATAGGCAGGTGCAGCGGATGGTCTAATGCATTTCTTGGGTATGCATTTCATTAAAAAAAGGGATGTATTTATTTTTCAGGCAGGGTTACGTTAATGGAGAGGCACTCACAGTGAGGAAAAAAATAATACCACAGAGAAGCCAAAGGATATTCTGGGAGAGCAGCAGTGCAAAAGAGAGCGTAACTGAAATGGGATGCTGAAGTGACGTGTCATGCTTCTGTTCTGCTATAGTCTTATGAAAGTTTATTTTTTTAAACCCCGGTGAGACTTACATCAGTCACTGTTATTTTACAGAATCATAATAACAACCTCACGTGGAATCCACCTCAGTTCTGATCATCGAGTTATAGCTAACTTAGAGCTACTTTACTGTATGTTCAAAGCTAAGCAGCTATTCTAACACACAACTAAGACTATAAAAAAGGACAAACTGTCATTATTTCCTTCTGAAGGTGACTTATGAGGTGACTTTGAGTCCACTAGCGTAGCTTTTCATGTCATTTTTTTTTTGTTTTTAACTTATATAGTTAGATAAATGCTTATTTGCTTAATTGCATATCTGTTCAAATTAAAATACCACAATAAGAAACATTTTACATTAAAAATATAAATTGAATTGTTTCTGTCATACTATTAAGCATTGCCTCTTGACGCCTCTGCATGATCCTGGATAAATCCCTCCGTGGCTGAGACTGATTTCTGGTCTAGTCATTATTGGAGAGTGAACATGAAGTGTTCCTGCAGAGCTTTGTCTTTGTCTCCATTTTGGTTTGACCCTCCTGCGGCTGAGCACTTAATGATTCCCAGTCTGGATTAGCACTTTTATTTGGCTGAACTAAGGAATTTCATCCGACTCATTAGAGCCGAGGCAGTGTTTGGTGTATTTGACCTTTAACATAGAATCAGATGCAGAGACACACATTATTAAAGATCAGCAACAAAGAGCTGATTTTACTGGACTCCTCCTCTTCAGGGAGTAAAGCGAGGATTAATTGGGGGAATTAGGAAAACACGAGGACATAGGAAGCTACGTTTGAGCAATGGAGCAGTCATTTGTGTGAAGTTAATTGGAGAGCATTTAGCAGCAGCCTTTGTCTGCCTGTGTCTTTAATTTGCCTTTGTTTAATAAAACCTGTAGGCCCATATCTCCATGAACCCACTGTGGCTGGAATGTGTTTTAAAACTGAGGGCTACACAAGAATGTTCAAGAAGACATCAACAGCGAAGCATAAAGGGCTTGTATATATATACTGTGTATATATACTGTATATATACTTATATATATATATATATATATATATATATATATATATATAATTTGCATGTACAGTATATGCATTAAGGTGCTGCTGCTACAGAGGAGACTATGAGATGTCAGATTTTTTATTTATTTTTTTGTCAGGTAACTAATTAAATGCTACATTAGTTGCTGAAATATTAGATTTTGGGAAAGGATAACAATACCATATGACGTATCATCAGAGTGGTCCGTCTGTAGAGCAGCCAGTACTCTCACTCACTCTCAACACCTTCATCATGCTCATTCATCCAAACACCGAGTGCACTCAGATGAAGAATCAACCCACCTGCCCTCTTCGCACAGACACAAAGACAAGAAGCAATAGAGTGTAAGGTAATTCATCATACTTATTTTACACTACATGCTGGCCTTCATTTAAACTGTTTAAGTTATGTGTAATACTATATACATAGTGTATATGGATTTTAGGGTGCAAGTTTTTTTTGTATTGGCTACCACTCTGTTAGAAGTTTTCTTTAACCTTAGTTAAGGAAAATCATTGGAATTTACTGTTTATTGTCATTAGCAGTAAACTGAATTACATGAATAGAGATTTGCTGATAGTTGGAAAGATACAGTTAAGACAGTCACAGGACATAACAGAAGGGGTTTCTGATGTGATGATAACATTACAGGCACTTTATATCTCTGCTGAATGTGCGGATACATTTTTTAACTCTGTCATTTTGTATTGTGTCCTCGTGTCCCATCAAAATGATGAACGACATGACAAGCAGAGACAACAAACTGAAACAGGAAGGAAATAGAAAAAAAAGGGGAAGGGGTCCTGAATCTGTCCTCCAAAGATACAGAGTGTGACTGTCAATCCCTCCCCCAGTGCTATTTAACATTATGGGTCATTAACAGCTACAAATGCCATGGTGACCATGGAGTCCTCTCTGTCACTGACCTTCCTGTGAGCTTTCTGTTATCTCCACCTGTCACATCATGCTGGGCGATGCAGTGGCCTGTCACCTGATTAAGACAGACCCCCAACTAAGACAGGAAGAGACAAAGATAGAAACATAGAAAAAAAAATCTGTCTCTCAAAAACAGACTTAAAAGGAGCTGCCTTCCAGCTTAGTGAAAATGATATTAGGAAACGCAGCTTAATTATGAGAGCAACTCTTTGTGGATGGCCCAAAGATATTCATTTTAGGAATTAATTTGGCACATAAAGAGATCATCAAATCTAAACAGCCCTATGGCATAGGAGGTCTTATCCACACGGCAGGGAGATCTTGCCGCAGGAGTTTTGTTTCAGCACTTTTTGGTGATGGATATCAGTCCAGAAAATCAAAAGAATGATCATAACAAGTCTGAACTGATTAGAGATTAAAAGCTTTTTGGATGAATTCACTACAGAATGATAAGACTGTGCACAAAAGCTACCAACACACGTCACCCAGCATCAATACAATACAGTACGTTAATACTGGCTGACTGTTTATTTTTGACCCTTGAAGAAACTTCCTGTCGCACTTACGTTGGGGAAGTTCTTGATGTGTGACAGAATTTTCACTCTAGATAAACAATTTAATAACGTTTTAATCACGACAGATAAAGATAGATAGATAGATAGATAGATAGATAGATAGATAGATAGATAGATAGATAGATAGATAGATAGATAGATAGATAGATAGATAGATAGATAGATAGATAGATAGATAGATAGATAGATAGATAGATAGATAGATAGATAGATAGATAGATAGATAGATAGATAGATAGATAGATAGATAGATAGATAGATAGATAGATAGATAGATAGATAGATAGATAGATAGATAGATAGATAGATAGATAGATAGATAGATAGATAGATAGATAGATAGATAGATAGATAGATAGATAGATAGATAGATAGATAGATAGATAGATAGATAGATAGATAGATAGATAGATAGATAGATAGATAGATAGATAGATAGATAGATAGATAGATAGATAGATAGATAGATAGATAGATAGATAGATAGATAGATAGATAGATAGATAGATAGATAGATAGATAGATAGATAGATAGATAGATAGATAGATAGATAGATAGATAGATAGATAGATAGATAGATAGATAGATAGATAGATAGATAGATAGATAGATAGATAGATAGATAGATAGATAGATAGATAGATAGATAGATAGATAGATAGATAGATAGATAGATAGATAGATAGATAGATAGATAGATAGATAGATAGATAGATAGATAGATAGATAGATAGATAGATAGATAGATGATGGATAGATAGACAGACAGACAGACAGACAGACAGACAGACAGGCAGGCAGGCAGACAGGCAGGCAGGTAAATATAGTATTACACTTTTGCTGAATAAATTAGGCCGTTAATAAACTCAACAAGCTCCGTCACTGAATGCTCCGTAGTTTCATTTTAACCTTGAGCTCTGTTCACAGGAGATTTGGACAATAATAAATGTGTTGGTCAAAGGGAACTACGCTGAAGCTAAATTCTTTTCATTTCAATGCCTTTCCACATGAATAGTGAAAACATTTGCTAATATCGCGCGGACATCTTTCCTGACCTTTCTTTTTTAGCTTCATACCTCTGCATACTTGATTTGTCTTTGGACTGAATGAAAAGAGCCCGCGGGGAAATATACAGTACAATCTGATTTTAAGCATATGCTAATGCCATTGGACGGTGCTCTTGTCTGCACCTCTTCATATTATTGTGACCTTGTTTCGAGACAGACAGATGGTGATAGAAAGGTAGGGATATACAGGGCTTGGAGGAGGGTCAGTGAACAGAAAGTCCAAATTGAAGGCCGAGTGCAGAATCTTTCATTAGAGATGCAGTGATCCATAGTGACAATATGGATATGCGTATGTCAAAGATTATGTCCTATCATGAACAGCCGCTAAAGAATGCTCAGCCAATATCTTCATAAAAAGACAAGATAAGCTGATTAATTACAACAAAATCCTTGTGTATTATGCAAAAATATCTCAAGTGAAAGTGCAATTACTTCAGAATCTGACTTTTGTTTGGCCTCACTATGGGCTAATTAGTTTATGTGTTATATTAAAATTATTTTTTAACGAGCAAGTATTGAGAAGAATAACTAGGTCTGAGAGTCTGGGAATATTCAAAATATTTTGTAGTAAACTAAAACTGAAAAAAAGGATAAAAAAGACCATTTAATTATAATGGATTCTAATTATAGTGAAGAGAAAATTGAGATTTTATTTTCTTCACAGACAAAGCATCATCATCTATATTGAAATTTGACTACAGTCACAAAACATTATAATTCCACTGACTTAGCTATTTCAAATGATTGGCTATGAATGTGTCCAATATAAAGAAAGGTCTAACGTGATAAAAAAAAAAACATAAATGCACAGGAACAATTTAATTACTATTTTATTTGTGACGGAATATTGGAAACTGCCGTTTTCTCATACCAACATGATCCATCTCTTACACACTAATTAAGTTTATATTTTCAGCTGCTCCCAATGATGTCCTTGGATAAATTCACATTTTAAAGAAAGACTTTTTAAACTGAACGCTGACTCAGCATCCACACAAATAACTTTGTCTTAAAAGTGGTGTATTGATAAACTGAAGGATGACCAACACACATACACACTGACAACCTGATGTGAAGCCTGTAGACAGTCCCAACATCAGACAACTATCTCTCTCTCTCACACACACACACACACACACACACAATCAAATGTCCCTCAGAGCTGTGGTCTCTGCTGTGAAGCTGCATGATTCACCACATTAGTGATACATTGATATCTGCTGATATTTGCTGCTTTCACAAGATTCGCTGCATATCAGAGTTTGGCTGTGGGCAGGGTGTGTGTTTGGATGCGTGTTAGAGGATAAGGAGAATGTCCTCTGGCAAACTGCATGGTCTACCACAGAGGTGGTGCAATAACAAGTCTCTGCGAGTCATGATACCGAAAAGCTGACACTCACAAACTGCTGGATCTGCAAATGTGTCTGTCTCAAACTTTACTGGAAGGCTTTTCCAGGAGCTTGCAACCACATTCAACAACATAACTGGGATTGCCACATAAACAGAGTATAAAATGTGGGTGAGTCCATAAGGTTCGGGATGAGGACATGAGGAGTTTTCTTGACATCTTGATATGCTGGAGAAGACTGACAGAGAACACACACCCCTGAGTGTTGTGGCTAAAAATGCTGATTTATTTAACATACAAAGTCTACAACAGAATCTCGAAGAAATGTGGTGATGTGAGAAAAACGTACATGCATTTAATGCATCAGCTTCCATCAGTGTATGAAATCAGCAGTGTTAAGGCAGACAGGCAACACTTGTCGTCTTTATTGTGCAATAATTGTTCAAAGAACTGAGCAACGACCCATGCCATAGTTTCCATTCAACAGACAGGTGTATATTAAATACCACGTGTGATAAGACTGAAAATGTAATCACTGTCATTAGTAAGTTCATGTTGTGCACTGTAAATGCTGCTGATAAGATTAGCTCTGAGACAGTGACGGCCCTCCTTGCAGGAGGAGGCTATGTGTGGATGAGCTCTGCTGCTGTCTTCTGAGTGTGTCACCCTCCCAATGAGTTTGTGAAGAGTTCTGCTGTGTTTGTTTGCAGATGCCTTTCCCAGAAACGTATGTCACACCCACTTGACCTGTTGAGAATGCTGAATTTTGCAGATAATTGTTCTTGCCAGAGATGTGTTGGTCCAAGTCTGCTACTTGCCTGATTGCCACCAAATTGTCATTACTGCAACAGCCAAAGAAGACAGCCAAAGGAGCCTGGAAAACTGATGGTCACACCATCCACCATGAGGAACTGACAAGAATACCACTGACAATGATTACAGGCCGGTCCAAATAAAAGGCCAGACTGTGAATGAAAAAGTGGGTTGAAACTTGTGTGATGAGTCATACTGCTTATCCGTCTGAGGGTCGCATGTGGAGCTGGAGCCAATCTCAGCCAACACTGGGCAAGTGGCAGGGTTACAACCTTGACAGGTCACCAACCAATCACAGGCCAACATACTGTACCGAGACAAACAACCACTCACACACACATTCACACCTATGGTCAGTTAAGGGCCTGTAGCTAATTAAACCCTGATATGTCTGTCATGTGATTTAGCAATAGACCAAAGACAATAAAAAAAAATGATATGACCATGAAGCACCAATGACACCATCCACAAACTTTGAATGAAATCAATAGTAGGGTTAAGTCAGCATGTAGCCCTGTTGATTTGTGGTGTGGAACTGTGATCGGAGCGTCTTTTCCAGGCATTGCCGAGCAGGGTAAAGACTAAGGTGCAACAATACAGGACCTGTGGCAATGACTGAATTATTACCACTAAGACCTCATCCAGGTACTCTTCCCTCCTCACCACCTCAACAAGGAGCCTGCAAACATTCCTTTGCTCTATATAGAAATCAGAATGCTAATTTCAGGAGAAGGCTCCCAGTGGTAACACTGTTAGCTGTTAACAAGACATCCCCGTGTTTTTTAATTGGAGATTAGCAACGGTGTTAGAAAACACTACACCAAAACAACCACCTAAATGCTGGTTTACCATCTGCTTGCTCCTCTGCTTGCCCAGATGACACTTTGCTTGCATTGATGATGTCATCCAGGACACAGAAGGACTGTGGGGACGATGATAACATAGCAGTTTAATTAAGAACATGTATTTTTAATTTCAGCATTGACCTAAAATGGAACATACTGTCTCTACTTGCCAATATGTTCCTTATACTTTCCATACAAATGATCCCTGCTACATGCTCTCTGTCTCTTCTCTACCCATTAGTTTCTCTGTTCCTTATCTTTTTATTTCCCTTTCCCACCGGCTTTTCAACAAATCATCCTACCTCTCCTATGTCCAATCTTACTTCACAATCAGTCCAGCAACTTCTTATTCATTTTCTTTCCCTTAAGGCATCAGTGTGGTCCAAATGAAGTGTCTGTTGGATCGCCATTCACACTCTGGAACCCTCTGCGCCAGTGCTTTCTTATAAATTGCAGAAGGCTGTGTCCAATAATTTTGACACTGCTATAAGCATGCAGACTTCACATAGCAATTTGCTTCCATAAAGAGCCTGTCCGACGATACTGTGTGCACCATTGTCCCTATTTGCACGATTCACTGTCTCTCACTACCTAATAAATGCAGTCCTCTTGCCCTTCCTTTAACTGTGTCTGTTTGGAATTGCTGCAAACTAGTTCACCTTTAGATGTGCTTAGGGACCACTTCAGTTTGTTTTTAGTTCCTGGAGTATATACTCAATGCACTTTTGCTTCCATCCTTCATTTTTGCTGCTTTACTACTGATGTCTTTCCCATACTCCCCTACCACTACTAAGCTTTTCTTTCCCCCCAGCAAGTGTGTGTGTGTGTGTGTATGTGTGTGTGTCAGTATTTACATCTTTGGCATCCTGCCAGTTCCTAGACTAGCATCTTGGCTGAGAGGGTCTCTGCGGTCAGCCGATCAAACATTGCACAGGTCAGGAGTAAGGAATGATATTGGCGTTGCAAACTATCATCATGCTGGGACATGTCCCCCTGCACCACCGCTGCTCTCATTCAGCGACTGTGGGTATGTGTGTCTGTGCGGATGCCAGATAGAAAATTCATGCTGATTTGATTGTGCCTTCACGCCTTTAATGTTAACCGCGATAACAAGTTCCAATTACAGGGAGTCCAATTTGGAGAAAGGCAGGATGTCAGCCGCATTTACACTGACGTCAGATTGTGACAAGAAGACAGATAATGACATGTCTGTTCCCATGCAATATTTACTATAGAGTCTGCTTCCATCAGTGCTAATACAGTATTCTAATTGTACCCCACAAGCTCTGGGTCCCTCAGCTGCTCCAATCCAAAACAATGTGTGACAGAGTTAAGGGCTAAAAATGATTTCTAATTGAAGAGGCTCCTATGTAAGAGGGACAGCTCAGTAATTGGGGGAGTCTTAGTTATCAACTCGTCTGCAGTGTGTCATACTTTATCATGGAGCCAGCAGGGCCCAAGTCCAGAAAGCGAACCACTTGGCAAGCACCATTAGATATTATTAAGGAAGATTAAGGCCACCATCTCATTGCTTGTAACTGTGGGGAGGCACGCAGGCCCATCTTTTATTTATTTCTGATGACAAATTTTGGTTTGCCAAGAAGGATTAGCTTAATATTTCCAGTATGTTTTCCACCATTTTTCTGATATGTTGTCATCTCTTATCTTTCCATCCCCCCATTTTAACTCCAATCAGTTTTCCTCCTCACAGATACTGCCCAGAGATTGCCGTCCAGGCAGGGACAGGTTATCTAGTTATGAATATTCTCAGAGACATCAAAGTTCTCAGCACGATTAATCTCATGGCTCTGAATCTCTGCTCTGCTCTCTTTAGGCTCTGTGCGTCACTCCTGTCTTTTCACTTTTTCTCTCAGTTTGCTTCACGCTAGTGAAGTGAAGGGGATGGCATGGTGTCTAGTGAATTATTCAGATGCACGGTGCTAAAGCTGAGACTGCTGCAGTATTCTAGGCCTGGCCCTTTGACGAGATCTCCTCTGGGGTATGTTCAAACCAGCATGACCTGCCTCTCTGCCATACACCAATACACACACAGTGTCACAAAGGGACAAATTAACTTATTTACAGACACATGCATTCACTGAAGGACAGGGAAGCAACAGCTCATTTACAAAATAAGTGTAATTTTTAAGAGCCAGTGGATTGTGCTTAACACACAGATGTGGTATACGTGGATAAACATTCTTTTCGGGATTTTCTCTGTCTCTCCTTCTCTCTCTCTCACTCTCTCCCTCTCTCTATATATATACAGTATATAAATTTCAAATGAAAGTGTTGACAGTCCAGAATTAATCATAAAATAATAGGGTATGTAAGTTTACATATGTGATGAGTGTTGCCAGTGTGAGTATTCGTGTTGCTAAAGAAAATCCACAGATTGCAAAAAAAACGAAATCATTAATCATTAAAGGCAGGTTCGCGCAAGCAGAAAGATAAAAGGTACTGTTAATGATAATGACAGCCATGTTATTTCAATTTTATGCCAAGGTATCATTTGGGGATTTTGTGTCATATTTGATCAAAAGGAAATATTTAACAGAGACAGTTCTGCTGGAGCAGACTAAAAGGCATTAATTGTGTATGCATCTCATGTTATTAATGTTGGCCAAAGGGTCATCTTGTGATGATCAAAATGTGCCGTCATTCTGTGGAATACATAAGAAAATGTAAAGCTGTCCATTTTAACGCATTGAAATATGGTCCTGATGATGCTAGTTGCAATAATACCTTGGGCTTGAAACTAAAAAAGATCTACTTCTAGATTTTATGGCCATACATTTGTTAAACCTGCATGGAAATGAAAAGGTGTTCCTAACATAGCATCAAGAAAACCAAGCATACTCCTTAGAGTAAGAATGAGCACTCTTCCTGCTGGAACAATATAGAGGACCACTGGGACTGACATTCATTTGATTGGATCTGGCATCTCCTTTGTCACTATCAAAATCTGCAACATGGTGTAACTGTGTAATATTTAATGTTATCTATTCTGTCATGCTTTTATTTTCTGTTGAAGTTCCTCATAAATCATTTGTTTGCCTCTTGAGATGCATTTTGAATGTGATTTAAAAAAAAGAGAAAAAGCCATCCATCATTCAGGTCATTCATGAGGCAGATCGATTTGTGTGCTTTTGAGCATCTGTGGCTAAGATTTGACTCTTTACAACAAGGAGAATAATGGCTATAAGACAATTATTTGTACCAAACTTCCTCTGAATTCGAGAAGGCCAAGAATAGTAGCAGCGCAGCATACAGTATAGGCAAAATCATCACTGTAGCAGCGATGCTAATGCAAGAGATATGTGCAGCACAAATAAGGGGAGAGTGGATTCAGACAGTGGACATGATTTTATAAACACCTATGCACGCACGCACGCTCGCACGCACGCACGCACGCACGCACGCACACACACACACACACACACACACACATAGTATAGTATATTATCATTGGCTTAGATACAATGTATGTGACTTTGCTTTTATTTCAGGACCTTGGACAGCGCTGTTTGTTGTAGTAGTACTGTCCACACAACGAGGAGATTATTCATAGACAGACTGACAGCACACATCACTTTCTCAGTCTGCTGTCTTTATCCAGGTGGCCCTGATTCTATTTCCCCCTTTAAAGCAATGAATTCACAGACAAAAGGGAATTGACTGTAATGTGAAAGGACAGTCAAATGGAGAGAGAGAGAGGGAGAGCTGCAATCCCCCAAAGGCCCCCACTGCTGATTCTGCATGATTATTGTGAATGAGCTGAATAATGCTCTATGTACTATTATAGTCCTGTTCATATTTAGCATGTTGGAGTTGTCGAGTGTGCTTTGGTTAGTGCAGATTTTGTTTTGTTTTTATGTGTTCCTGAATATTTCTGTCCACTGACCTGCCAAAGCTGCACTAATCAGTCCCTTTTACTCTAAACTACAAATTGAATATACATATTTGCGTGAATTAATGCCTTTATTTTAGGATTTTAATCATTCTTGTGCATATTCCTTTGTGAGGCTGCCCACTTGTCACGTAATGAAAGCAGCCATGTGTGGGCTGCTGAAGAAAACCTGTAATAATGATGTATTAATGAGAGCGAGAGCAGATGCTGACTGACACACTGTTTACCTTGTGTTTTCTCTAATACACTGCTCCCCCTTCAACATACCCGCAGGCAAGACTTAGTTCTCAGATGCACACTTGCGCACACACATCCAAACCCGCGTGCCATGGTAGAGTGTCTGAATCAGTCTGAATGAATGACAGGGACACATAAACAAGGCCCTTTTTAAAAAATGCAGAAGGTGCTCTGTGGGGCAGGAACAGCAGGAGAGGAGAAGTTGGTAGGCATGATTAACAGAGGCACCTGAATTAGATGATATCGATAGTAAGAGGAAAAGCTGAGTTAAAAGCTTAGTGAACACATGAAATCTCTGCTGACAGCTGATAAGTATATTTCCTCTTGTGAGTTCTTGCATATTTTCACATCTCTTTCCTTCTTTTTACATCTGCTCTCAGTGTTTGGCCCAAAAGCTCCCTTTTAATCTTTCGCCTTAAACCGTGGACAACATTTATAACTTGACGGAGTTGGACAAGAAAAGACTTCCAAAAAACGTGGACCTCGCAGCTATGATACACACAAGCACATAAAAGGAGACGGCAATTTGTCTCTCCATGGACTCAACACCCCGAGAGATGAAGAGTGGATTCCCCTCTGCCGTTGATTTTTCCATCCTTGCTTACTTTATTTGTCTACG
The DNA here is from genome assembly GCA_016785345.1 of Trinectes maculatus. Lineage (NCBI taxonomy): Eukaryota > Metazoa > Chordata > Actinopteri > Pleuronectiformes > Achiridae > Trinectes > Trinectes maculatus. The sequence goes on along the minus strand of JAFBJQ010002473.1, from coordinate 7,553 downwards.
GGCCAAGACTCTTTCATTTCCTGTTGGCTCTCTCGCTTTATAGAACATGAGGGTTGTTTTCTTTATCCCTGGCCGATAACGTGGAGATGGTATCGGTGGTGGGTGGTTGGCCACAAGGCGGAAGTTGAGCCGCTGGAAGGAATAGTTGGAGCTGGATCCCTTCCTCCTGCTGTCAGGAAGGTTGGATCCAAAGTCACAAATATCCTCTGTCAGCTGCGTGAAGGTTCCCAGTGTTTCCTCACAGGGTATATCATCTGCTATGCATCTTCCACCAGGGAAGGATGCCACAGAGGGGAAATCACTTCTTTTAATCAGGGTTATAAATCTGCTACAGCCTCGAGCTGCTATCTCGCTGCACATCGCCCACCATACCTCTTCAACAAGGCCTCAAAGACGTTAGATCAGAGGGGAGGCATATCAGATACACAGCAATCCCGGAACATGGATTCAGTTTCACCCAGTTACAGAGTCGCAGAGAAACAACTATGAATCTAATTTCATTTCCTGCCTAGTGCAACTTGGAATTACATAGACGGTCATTTTAACAGTTGCCTTAAAATTACATATTTATTTGAAAACATATTATATTTTGCTTTGCATTCAGAATTTTGTAAAAAAAAAATAGAATTTTCTACAAATAAAATACAAATAAAACAAGTAAATAAAAGTTGCAAAGTTTGCTGCACTGTACACCTAAGCACTAGAAGTAAGAAGTAAGAAAAAAAGAATTCAGTTAATTTTGTCATTTATGTTGCTTTTCAGTTAAACACAAACACCCCTGTAACATTGCACTGATGTAGTGCTGTCACATACAGCAACTTGTAATAAATTTGCTTCATGTATATGTCTGAATTTTGAATGGACTAAGAAAAGAACCGTTTCATTTTTAACTTAAATTGTGATGATGTTGGCAAAATATCTTGTTTTCACTACTGTTCACTAGCCATCTAACTACAGTGACTGTACCATGAGAATTTAAAGCACAACTGTCAATGTTTCTGAATGATACACACACACACACACACACACACATACAACTAATAATCACAAACATAGACACAGCACTGATTTCAAAAGTGAAGACACACACCATGAACTCATATTCTACTGTGGTAACTGAGCATCATCCGCTCTATTTTCACCTCGACAACATTAAACACACACTGCACAAATACAACCGACTCTACTACAAATCTAAAAAACGAGTGCATTTTATTTTGTTTTTTTATTACTGTGCCACACGTGCAGGTTTTACTTGGATATTAGCTCAAACACACAATTAATTTGGCCCCTAGATTTCCTAATGAGCTTAACTGAATACTAACAGTGTGTTTTTGTAGCTTTGGCTGTGAAAACAAGTGCTGAAGCACTTTGGAACTTAATAGCTCCCTTTACAATCATGCCTGTGCAGTCAGCTGAAATTGGTGCCATAGAAGTTCAAGCTCCAAAAATGTAATTTTTCTCCTCTCCTTGAGGCCTAATTAAGAGTTCGCTTACAACCCTTAGAGTCCAGTCCATTGCAATGTTAAATCAAGAACTAAATATTTATATGATTAATTACCTCTAACCTATAGGAAGAACAACAACAAACCATGAACCAACCATCTAGAAATAAAATAATTGGGAATGGAGTTTTGAATAGCTTGATATGATGCGCCATGCGCCATGCGCCATTTATATGATGTTCTGCTGTCTCGCAATGAAATATTCATGCACATTGTGTTTTCTCCAGCTGAATGCTTTGTGCTCCAGCATTTGCATTAGAACATTTATTGCATTTTAGCCACTTCAGAAGCAAACGGTGATGACTTACTACTGTTGTGGGCAAAAAAAACCAACAAAATGACTTTGTTTGACCCCATTAAATACAGGGAAGATATGTTTTGATTTTTTTTTTGTGCATCATCAGCATTCTGTTCTTTCTCTACTTGTCTCTCACTTAAGAGACAGCGGGTTAATCCAAACCCAGCCTCCAACACACACACACACACACGAACAGAGCCATTGTTGTTTATATCTCTAAGTGTGTGTGTGTGTGTGTGTGTGTGTGGCAGTCTAGAGAGGCTATCGAACAGCCTGTCATAACAAGTGAGGATCAAACCCGCCGCTCTGATGAAAGCAGTAATAAAGAATAGCCAGTGGCTTTCTCTCCCACCATGTCAGTGACATATGTTAGTGGGAGATGAAGTCTCTGCCTTGCCACACTGTAGCATGTTGGGAAATGCTGTTCTGGGTATGTGTGTGTCGGTGCTCTGGAATCTGCAGAGCATAAACAGATGTTCAGAATGCTGCTGGCATCTCCTGCTGTTTCCCTAACCTCCACCCCCGCATCCTCCATCCCCCCTTCACTTCCCCATGTCTTATCGCTCCCTCTTTTTTATCTATATCTTTCCATCTCTCCCTCCGCCGCTCTCGCTCTTTATTAACTTTCTCCTTCTCCCTTTCTCTCTTTGACAGAGTGAAAAAAGGAAGCCATTGCTTATCTCGACACACCCCACCCTCCACAGTCCGCCCCACACACACACACGCACACCCATCCCCTCAACCACCCCTGGGGGCTTGTTATGGTGTTGCGCACGCCAATGACAGATAACGACTGGGCTAATGAATTTCTAAACTAATCTATATTTGTACACAGTTCACAAGGGGCCAGGCAGGCAGAAGGAAAACGGGATGGCAGAGGGGTGTGAGCAGAGGTGGGAGGGGCAGTCTTTCTACATTACGGAAATTTAATTTATGGAGGCAAGACAGAAGCTAAACGAAAAATGGGCATCATTTTGGAGTCGAAACTGAGGCCAAATTAGTGGAACAGTAATGTAGAGTCTGGCAATAGAGCCTGGCAAACACATTTTAAGAGCCGCTGCCTCACCTACAGGAGCCCGGCGTGGCATTTGTCCAGCTAAGTGCAGTGTCAGGAAAGCTCTGGCATGAAAACGGTCTGGTGCCCCAATGTTTTCCACAAACGTTGAGAGGCTTCTAAACGCATCACCTGGGGGACATGAAACAGCAGCTCCGGTCTTAAAACTGTGGCTCTGAATCAACATTCCCTCACCCAAAACCTTCACACAGCCAAGATCAAACTGTGGAGGAGCATATTATGTTTTCATGATTTAATCAACTACAGACAAAAGGGAGGTTATGGCACAATAGGTTAGATTTATCAATTTAAAGAACAAATGTAATAAAATTCTTATTAAATCTTGCTCTATCTCACAATTCTCATCTCGTTAAGATTTGAGGCCTGCGAGGCAGAGCAGAGACATGGTGCCAGATGAAATATTGAAAGGATTAAATGAGGAGACTCGCACCAGGACCTGAGAATGTCAAGAGGAGAATTGGTAACCAGGTCCAGGAATCAGAGCGGGTGAGTGTACGAACACAGTCCAGGTAGTCTCACACTACCTGGCAAGGGAGTTTCCACACAGGGAGCTTTTCCAGAATCCAGACTCACCTGCCGAGGAGAGCAGGTGGCAGTGAAGCAGGTTGAAATCCAGAGCAGAGGAATCCAAATGAGCAGGGGAGGAGGGGCGAGCATGGCAGAGACTGTGAAGCAGGTGGTACCAGGCTAAAGTGGACAGGAATTACACCAAACAGAGGTAGAAGGTAGACATACACAATCTAAAGGTGCTGATATCAGTGGGCGAGCATGTCATTTCTACCACATAGTATGACAGTGAGGTGGAGTCAGGGGTGCCACATAGGGAGGAAGTAAGGACGATTCCAATGGCCCCTGACTGACAGGGGCGTCAAGAGAGTATATATATATATATACTCTAGTCGTGGGGCTCAAAAATCCTGGTGGTGCCTGATGAGTTGATTAGGTGACTTGTCTCTGTGGTTGGGGGTTGGAGGAAATACTGGACTTGATGGCACAATACTCAGCCCGCCCTAAACAAGATGCAGACCACGGACAGTACATGAGCAAGCCACACAGAAAAAAAAAGGACGGAGGAAACATGAAGAAAAACAGGAAGAAAAGCAGGATGTGTGGTTGAGAAAACTCATATCAAGGCCGTTTAGGTGAAAATCAAGCGTTTTGAATTTACCAATTTGTGTAACTCTAACTATACCTCCCAAAGCAAGTATACCTCCCAAAGCAATACTTCACCAAAGACCAATTGGGTTGGTCTTTGGTGTTTCCTGGCTGTGTTTCCCGGCTGTGTGCTTCAGCTGTGTCTCATTACCCTGTGTATATCTTGTCTGTGTCTTCCTTTGTTTCGTTGCCACTTCATTGTTTGTCTTGCTCTTGCTTGAATTCCCTGAGCTGAGTGGCCAGTTTTTTTTTGTTAGTTTATCATAGTGATTTTCTGTTTTGTATTTTTGAGAGTATTCACATTTGTTTTTTTCTTCTAAGTTTTATGTTGTGACTTTTGTTTCTGTGTCCAGACATAACAGAACAAATATGGCTTAAACATGAACCCAGAGGACTCAAGCAAACTTCAGGACCTGCTGAAGCTCTCATGATGAACACATCGCCCAGCACAAGGAGGAATTTTTGATCATACAACAGGGAGTAGCAGGTTTGTCTTCTCTCCAACAAGCATTCCAAGCTTCAATGACCACGCATGTCAACCAACTGGGTCATCAGATTCAAGACTGAAAATCATTCTGTCTTCTCCAGCCCCACTGGAGTGGATCCCTCTGTTTCTACTGCTTCTGCCCATGCTACACTGACCAATTGTCTGGCCACTCCGGAGAGGTTTTCTGGAGACTCTGCACCAGGTCAGCCATTCCTCGTACAATGTGAGCTTCATTTCAAGCGTGATGTATCAGACTAGACTATGCTATTGAATTCAGAACTCAGCGACAGACAGTGGATGGAACACTCCTGCCCTCATTGACGCCTTTTTGGAGGGTTTTTCGGATTAAGGACTACTTTGCTCCCCTAGACCTGCCCTAAGACCTGGACTTGCTCATCACCACAACTTTCAGGGTGGACGTTCGGATCCAAGACCGACGCAGTTTCAGCTAATGATCACACAGACTCAGCGGTCCAGCCACCACGACTTCATCCCGCTCCTCTGGATCTGGGGAACAAACCCAGGTTTGCTTTGCAAAAGATAGAGCACAAAGATAGGAGTGCCCTCCTAGATGAGGAGGGCACTGGTGAGCCAAGTTGCTGCCAAGGCTTTCCCTCCTCAGACACCTGCTAAAGTATCTATCACTATCATAAATAGGTCATGGACTCAGGGGCAGCTGAAAACCTTATGTCCTGGGAGTTAGTCAGGGAACTTTGTTTAAACTATGAACTACTGCTGGGGCAGCACGGTGGCGCCGTGGTTAGCGCTTGTGCCTCACAGCAAGTAGGTCTCCGGTTCCCGAACCGAATCTCGGTTCGGGAGATCTTTCTGTGTGGAGTTTGCATGTTCTCCCCGTGTCTGCGTGGGTTCACTCTGGGTACTCCGGCTTCCTCCCACCCCCCAAAAACATGCACTATGGGTGTTAGGTTAATTGGCCACTATAAATTGTCCATAGGTGTGAATGTGAGTGTGAATGGTTGTTTATTTGTATATATATTCTGTGTTGGCCCTGCGATAGGCTGGCGACCTGTCCAGGGTGTACCCTGCCTTTCGCCCGATGTCAGCTGGGATTGGCTGCAGCTCCCCCCGGTAGATAATGAATGAAGGAATGAACTACTGCTTAAGCCCCTGGAGGCCAACACCTTGGACGGTAATCACTTTTTTAAAGTGACTCATTTACCATGTCTATAGGGACTCACCATTAAGCTATTCAATTTCATCTGTTTGATTTGTCCTATAACTCCCTCGTTCTAGGTCTAGGCTTCCCATGGCTAAATAAACCCCCATTTTGATTGTACTACGGGCTTGGTCACCGGTTGGGTGGATAGGTGTCTGGAGGGTTGTCTAGGGGAGACCAAGCCTGTAGCTGTAGGGGGGGAAGTTAACTCATCTCCCCAGGCAACTCAATCACTTGATCTCTCTGGTGTTCCTTCTTGCTATCGTGACCTTAAGGAGGTTTTCAGCAAGGTTAGGTCCATGTCCTTCCCCCTCATTGCCCTTACGAATGCAGTATAGACTTACTTCCGGGTTCTCCTCTGCCCAAACGCCGGTTGTATTCTATTTCTGTCCCTGAGAGAAAAGCTATGTGTAGGACCCATATTGACTAATGTAACCCTAGTTATGGAATAGTAACCGAGCACAGATAAATAGTAGTCATTCGTAATAACTGGACCAATATCAGAAAACACTAAGTTCTTAAGAGCCTGGAACTTGAACATCAATAATGACACAGACAATAGTGAGTTTGAATTGCAGTGGCTATTTGTTATTTGAAGCCAACAGGTAGATTATAAACATACAATTTGTTATAGAACAGTGTAACGGGGGTGTGTGGAACCCAAATGCAACAATCAAGGCTAGAGGACAGTTGAAAATGTCTTTTTATTTACAGGCGTAGGAGTCAAAAACCAAGCCAGCAGGCAGACGAGGCAGAGGTCCCGGTATGGTGAGGGCTGCAGAGTAGTCGAGGACAGGCAGGAGAGTCAATACCAGGAGAGCAGGCAGATGCCGAAGACGCTGAGGCTGAACACGAGGTCTGAGGCAGAAGGCAGGTCGAAACACTGGGAGGCAGGCGAGAAGAGCAGGTCGAGGACAGGCAAGAGAGTCAATACCGGGAGAGCAGGCAGATGCCGAAGACGCTGAGGCTGAACACGAGGTCTGAGGCAGAAGGCAGGTCGAAACACTGGGAGGCAGGCGAGAAGAGCAGGTCGAGGACAGGCAGGGTCGGCACCAGGAGATCAGGCAGAGAAGTAACGCTGGAGAGTCTCGCATGGTAGAGAACAATCTGGCAAAGAGTGAGAGTACTGGAGGAGCTTATATGCCAGGCTGATGAGATGAGCTGCAGCTGTGAAACCAGGTGAGGAGAGTTGAGCTGATGAGGAGGCGTGGCTGAGGGGAGGAGTGAATCAGAGGCAGGAAGAGTGGAAACTACTGAGGGTAGAGGTGAACCAGGAAGACACAGCCGTGACAAACAGTGTATGAAAAATAACAAACTAAAATGATAAAAAGCCGGCAAAAATAAACCCTTAGAGTCGTTATTGCGTTGGGGCCCTTCTTCGACTAACGTCAGTACGTTAATCTCAATATCAGTCCTACCGCACAGTCCGTGTGAAAGGAGAAGACTGAAGAATGCTCTGCACTTCTCAGGTTCACGATCGGTCGTCCTGGCTCGCCACCCAAGTACAGCCTGGGAATCTTTGGATCCTGGAACACTCCACTGGATGGGGAATCGTAGTGGTGTCCTTTTCTCAAATTGTCACCAACAAGGAAAAAAAAACCTGACCTGGAGACAGGCCACACAAGATCCAAATATTTCATATTCATACGATCTGCATAAATCATGTTCATATTCTAATCTCTCATGAATTATCACTAATCAACAACATTTTGTATTAATTAGTTCAAATCATGTTCTCAAAAAGGTTTAGTTGTACAACAAAAATATATCTTCAGTTCAAGTGTTCATTTATAGTTGTGTAACTAGAAATACATTCAAAAATACTTTTCATAATCATGTTGAAATACAAAATTCAC
>JAFBJQ010002472.1:7839-48950 GCA_016785345.1 Trinectes maculatus | reverse complement strand
AACAGTGGTTCATGCATTTCAACTGGAAAAAGTATCAATGGGTCCATTAATATGGAGCCGTGGCTCGGTGTTGTCTGGGTCTAGATTAGCTTGGAGCTGTCTGCATGTCTGCTGTACAATGTCTGAAGTTCTCAGCTCCCTATCTGCCCTGAATGTCAGATTAGAACAGTCCTTCTTCACACGGCCACAACTGAGCTGCTACCAGTTTAGTCTAATGTTATTGTGCCTCTGAAGGAGAAATGTGCACCTCACAGGCTGAGATATTGGGTGTTGTTATTTTTTTTTAACAAGGTGGAACAGATTTTACATTGTGTCCATGTCCGTTTTACACAGGGCTAGCGTTTATTCTGACTTTGTGCGTGTGCATATGTGTGTATGTGCTGGGACATCGTTGGGTTTAGTTTTGCTTGACATTTGGCTGTGTCAGATGGAGTGCTGAGACAGCTGCTGGCTTGGTTATGTATGTGTGCTTTAGGACGCTTATGAACATAGGGGAGATGTTCACAGATGTTTGTTGGGTAAGGCTACAACATATATTAAATGTAACCTCACGTGGATACCAATTATGTTGTACCAAGGAGGGTCAATTTGGTTATCAGCTAATGGTATTAATAATTATCAGAGACAATCATTAAAATTTGGAAATGTTTACTACAAATAGTAACCTCGGGGCACCACCCTGTCACCAGGGACCAATAACCAATTAGAATTTAATACTACAGTCTCAAAACTTAAAATAGAAGGTGTGAAATCAAGCACTGACTGTGGTAATCCAGCAAGTATTCCAAGTAAACACACAATAATCACAAACAGCGACAGAGTGAACTATAATAGAATTTATTAACACACAGTAAGAATTACTTGAGGTAATAATATTCTGTATTAAACAACCATCACAGTTCAAAGAGAGAGAGAAAGATCAAGATGGCGTCGAAGCCACATGGGTGAGGTCACTGAGAGCTAAAATGGAAGCGGAGTGACGTGGCGACGTCATCGCCAAAGTTAAGACTGCAGCTGGCCACAAGATGGCAGTGTGATGAACAAAGGGTTCGAACCCTTTGAGTGTCCCGTAACATGGAGGCCCCACCCCCCTCTTTACAACAGACAGGTCACTTCCTGTGTCAGCTCTGTTATCAGTGATGTGGGGGTGCAGATGTGGTGTGTGAGTGAGAGTGAGGAGAGATAGGAAAGAAAAGAAAGAAGACAATACGACTGTAACACAGTGTGAGTCAGAATACACGCAATGTAAAATGACAGTAATACATCGCAGGTAAAAGAATCATACACAACACTGTTCTAGTCTCTGCCCAGACATAAGCCTCTTACTTCACGTTGCTCCTCTGTCGGAGTTTGGGGCATGGAATAGACGATGATTTCAGTATCCAAATGGACAACAGCAATAACCCTCTCACCACCAATTTTGCATCCTGCCTCAATAGCTTTGGATTCACACAGCATATCCACATTCCCACTCACTCCAAAGGTCACATCCTAGCTTTACTATGCTGCTCTAGTGTCTCCCCCCTTGACTACTCAGCTGTTGACCTCCCTTTCAGTGATCATTTCCTCCTGTCACTCAATTTCAATCTCCCTCTCTCCATTGTGAAGATCCCCGTCTAATATCATTTCGTAACATAAAAGACATTAATCCAGACACGCTCTCATGCAATCTCAGTTCCCTCATTGTCCTCCATGATCCATCCACCCCTGATGAACTGGTTCTACACTACAACACTGTGCTCCATACCACCCTTAATTCCCTCGCCCCACTAAAGACCCGTTATGTCTCAGTCACTCACTCTGCCCCCTGGTTTACCCTTGAACTTAGGCTCTTGAAAGCAAACTGGAGCGCCTCTACAGGAAAACCGGCTTAGCAATTCACAAGGCACTTTATACAACCCACTCACTCCACTACAAGGACTGCATCAACCAAACCAAAACCGCCTACTACACTGCAATAATACACTCCAACAAAAGCAACCCCAAATCACTGTTCTCTGTGTCACCTCCCAACTCAATACACACCTATCGCAGAACAACCTCTTTGAACAATTTCAGTCCGGTTTCCGTCCCCACCACAGCACAGAAACAGCCCTCCTGAAAATCACCAATGACCTCCTTATGGCAGCTGATTCTGGTTTACTCAGTATTCTCATTCTCCTTGATCTCAGTTCAGCCTTTGACAACATTTCTCATTCCACCTTACTTAACAGACTATTCTGCGTAGGCATCACTCACACTCCGCTAAATTGGTTTAAATCATATCTCTCTGGTCGCACTCAGTTCATCCAGCTACAATCCTTCTCATGCCAGCCCTCCTCTGTCTCCTCAGGTGTGCCCCAAGGCTCTGTCCTTGGGCCCCTCCTTTTAATCATTTACCTCCTTCCCCTTGGTAATATTTTCCATAAATATAACATCAACCACTGCTATGCGGATGACACCCAGCTCTACCTCTCCACCAAACCTAGTGACACTTTACCACCTTGTTCCCTCACCAACTGTCTAGCTGAACTCAAATCATGGTTCTCCTTCAACTTCCTCAAACTTAACAGTGAAAAAAACGAGGTCCTCCTCACTGGCATGAAATCCACTCTTTCCAAAGCTGACAGTTTTTCCATGACTATTGATAACTGTTCTTTTTCTCCTTTGCCTCAAACCAAGAGTCTGGGTGTCATCCTTGACAGCACTCTATCTTTCCAATCCCATATCAATAGCATAACACGATCTGCATACTTCCACCTGCGCAATATCAACCGCCTTCGTCCTTCCCTTACCCCCGACCCCACTGCTGTCCTTATTCACAGCCTCGTCACCACCCGCATCGACTATTGCAATTCCCTTCTGTGTGGTTTTATCCACAAGTCTCTGCATAAGCTCCAACTGGTCCAGAATTCAGCTGCCCGTATTATAACCAGAACTTCGTTCATGCACCACATCACCCCTGTCCTCCAGCAGCTTCACTGGCTTCCAGTCAAATCCCATATTGAATTCAAAATCCTCCTGTTTCCTTCTAAAGCCATTCACAACCTGGCTTCCGTCATACCTGTCCTCCTTCCTCCATGTTGTCACTCTATCTTGCACCCTCAGCTCATCGTCCGCCGCCCTTCCGGGTGCCCCTTCTGCCCGTCTCACCACCACGGGGAGTAGAGCCTTTAGTCGCTCGGCACCCCGCCTTTGGAACCCACTACCCCCTGAACTCAGAAATATCAATTCCCTAGAACTTTTTAAGTCATCACGCAAAACCCAGCTGTTCAGAACAACCTATTCTTTGTGATTCTTTTTTAACCTGTCTTATCTGTGTAACTTATTTACTTGTTACTTTTATATGCTATTTGTTAATTTTAACTTAATTTGTGTAATTTTGTTATTGCTCCTTTATAGTGTTTTCTTGATGTACTGTGTACTTGAGTGCCAGAAAGGCGCCTATAAATAAAATTAATTATTATTATTAAGATCCGCTCTGAGTGTCCACAGCGTCAGTGGCTGGGTGTCTGGTGGTCTGTTGTGGTCTCACTCTGTGGCGGTGTCCCTCACTTTCCTGGTGGCGGCAGGAACAGGTACCTGGTTCTGCTCGCTCATCCTCATGCCGTCTTCGATCAGTGATCGGTGTCGGCTCCAAAACAAAAACAACAGTCTGTGTGCTCCTCCAGCGAGTTGCAGACTGGGGCCTGGGCTTAGGGAGAGGATGAAGGAATCCGGAGTTTTGCAGATCACTCCCTTTCGGTGGCCAAGTCTGGAGAAAGCCTTGAGTGGCTCTCTGGTGCAACTGGTTCCGGGGAATAAGCGATGAGGAAAAATTAAAAGAAGTCATAGTTGTTGCTAACATTTTTTTGTCTGTTCGAAATAAAAAAAATTGACACTCAGCAAGTGTTCCTCCATCTGTGGCAGAAATCCTCCAAGCTGTCAAGGATCTCATCCGGAGAGGATGACCTGGAGAAGGATGGGAAAGATGATGACCAGAAAAGTGGCTCAGAGGGAGGAGACAATGACATCATCAAAAGTACAACTGACAGTAAGGTGGGACTCATGAACACATGATTGATTGGTGGACCTCCTGAGACACAGATGCACTAGAATGATGTCCCAGTGTTTTTGTACATATAGTGTTTGTCTGATATTTTTGCCGTGAAAGGATTCATATGTGTAACTTTTGTATAAACTCCAAAGCATCTCTTTGAGGATACATTTGCTTGAGAATTGAAAGTCTGCATTCCAATAAGACTGCTGCAGTAACTTAGAAAGTGCTTCTATTGTAAATACCGCATATATATATAAAAAAAACACAGAATGTATCAGACTCCAAACTACACATTATAGTGTCTGTCGAGTTGGACAGAGAGAATAAAGGCCAGAAATGCTAACAAAAAGGAAAAAGGGATGAACATGGTCACAAAAAATAAAAATACTCTGAGAGGATTTATTGGCATAGCCCATTCCCCTCTCCTTAATGGGAGATTTGGGGGCAGCTGTGATTGGGCAATCTACTAACCAGAGGGTTAGCCATCAATATGTGAAAGTGATGTATGAATGTGTGTGAGTAGGAAGATGGCAAAACCTTTCAAGAGCTTGGAGTGGTCATTCAAGACTACAACAGTGAAGTACAGTTTACTTAATAATGATGATAATAAATCTGTTTTTGACTGTGTTCCCCCAGAAGCAGCTGCTCATAGAGGAACACTGAATGAAGAAAGCAGGGAGGGAAATCTCACTTTGTAACCGCAACGTTTGAAAGGTGAATTCAGAACATGATTTCTCATCAGCACCACCTATTGGCTGCCATTGTCATTTTCTCTACTCGCGTTGGACAGATTTCTGAGAGATGCACCCATACTGATACTGCTACCAGACACCAAACGGGGCATTATGTTTCACTGTTTGTTTGGTTTTTTTGTGCTTTGTTTTTGTTTGGTTTTGCCAGAGATTTTTCCAGAGAAGGGTTGTTTGTTAATTTAATGTTAAGTACAGTCTATTTAGAGGGGCATTTAGTCAGACTTATTATTCTTTTAACAACCATTAGAAGCCCTTATAACTTTACCAGTGTCACTTTATTTCTTGTAGGTTTAAACTAATAGCATATGGTGGATGGTGTTTCCATGGTGATTCCATCTCTGTAGAAACACAAGAAAGCACTAAATTAAAATATTACACCTATGCAAACAATTAATTGAGGCCACTACAAAATATCTCACACTTTTCATTAGCCAATAGAGTCCTTGGCATATGGAAAGTTATCATTGAGATCACTTATTCAGTGATATCATTTATATCATTGAGAACAGAAATACTGTTTACCCATAGCCTTCAAAGCCACAATTTGACCCTAAAGAGGTTTACGCACAAGTTCAGAGTAGAAGTTACTCTTCAGCATGCTAAATGCTTCCATTAATGTGTTTGGATTTGGCTTGAGAATGAGAGTTTTGGCTTGCTGGCCAAAGTGTTACTGTAAATGCGGTAACCTTGGTTTTACATCCAAAAAATGAATGAGCTTAACACAGGCAGGGTTAGTGAAATAATTTCAATTCAGGGCCATTTCATCTTTTTATAATATCCCTCTACAGCCATACCAAATTACTTCACCTCCCATATCACATTGTTTCTGTTGCAAATGGATGAAACAACTGCTCTTAAGCAATTAGTCTGATGTCAGATGGTAGTGATGATGAGGAGGATGATGATATCAGTGTTTTTTTTCTTTTGCTCAAACAAATACTCACCATTAGTAAGGCCGTTCTTCGCTTGTAGTTGCGTCATCATTTTAAAAGGTCACAGTTTTAGTTTCTTTTAAACACATTTGCTCATGAATATTTTAGTCTAAAATGCAGCCCTGGAGTTCCTAAACTAAAATAGACACAGGAGTATTTCTACTCTCCATTTCAAAAACTCAATAACACCAAAAACTCTGTAGTGTGGACGGCAGGCAAAAAAATGATGTTTAAAATCAATGCTAAATCAAGCTTTAAAATGAAAAAAGAGAAGTGTGGGTGTAGCATCAGTGAGAATGTGGTCCTGTTAAAGCTGGTTGTTGGACACTAAACTCCAGTAAATAGTGTTAACTTTACTCAAAAGTGTGTCCTTGTAAGATATCTAGTTAGTTTGAGTATCTCCAGCCGCGATAATGTTGAGGGAACCACCCATAAGGTCCTTTTACTCATCACATGATCATGTATTATGGAATGATTAAAAAATGTGATCATTGACTGTATTGATATTATTGAAAGTGACATGTTGTACAGTATGTGCACAGGAGGTCAATTTGAGAAATCTGTGTAACTGTAAATAATGCAGTATTGGTGCATCTCTACTGTGTATGAGACATGATATAATACCATCATGACACATGTACATGGGTACAGGGTCATCTTCCTTCAATTTCCATAATATCACACAGTGTAGTATTTATACTGGTGCATACCTGTCTGTATTGTATCACTCATCTGTCGTTGTGTACAAATGCATTTGATAAGACCACCATATATACATATTTAATATACTCTCCTACCGTCTATGATATATATTGGGTATTGCAGTGTACTGATCACTCTAGTTGTAGCTTAAAATAGCTTTTTTACAATGATAATAATGGGAGGGATTCTATCAGTAACTGGTAAACATCATCCATCACACTATGTTACTCTTTTACATAAACAGAAAAAGATGAATGGAAATACATAGATAAATGTATGAAGTGTCGTGCACAACTGAGTTACACATTGTAACTCAATAATCACTATATATGTATATTTTACTTTTGATGTAGAATATAGGTCCACTATTCTACTTGGACTGCTCTAGTTAACAACTCATGTTTTTATGGAAAAAGTGATACATCTGTTCTTCTGTGTACCTGTGAAATAGATCATTGTATATTTTAAAGCTTTTTATAGTGGCATGCTCTGCTGTTGTACTCTAGATCATTCCTTATCAAAGTGTCTAAATCAGATATTTGTTAGTATGCGACAAAAAAAACCAATTCACTTTTTTGTTGCCTTGTCTCAACGTTAAACGACTCAAGCTTTCTAAGGACACTTAGGGCTGTGAACTGAAACATTGTTTGAATTTACTGTTTACTTTGATGATACCAGACTACTTTTACTCTGTGGCAGATGCCTTTGCTTTGCTTCCATCATTATTGTCATGAGAAATAGAAGTATTTATTTTTGATGATTGCTGAGTAAGAAAACTTCTCCATGTAAAGTCATTTTTTATTCCCTTCAGGCCTTTGTTATGCTCATATTTGGAACATGTTTTGAATTCTCAAAGTTTGTAACTTAAAATAAACTGTTTTTGCTGTTTATGGAGGAGACTTTTACAAAATAAACTAATTGGAATGCAAAGGCTGTAATTCCATCACACATCAAAAAAACTAAGATGTTGCATGAGTGTCAAATGGAGACTTTACATTCTTTCCTGTGTTAATAATAACCAATCAAATCTCAAAAGAACACGCCTAAAATAAGCCCACTATTAAAATATAATACTGAAAAACATGTAAATATATTATATAGTTTTTCCACTCTGCTTATGAATGGTGTAATATATACACATCATAAAAATAATGTGCATTTATAAAATGTATTGCATTTTTACCTGATCAACCCCTACACAATCAAACATAAATGATTTTTAAAAAATGAACTCACATATTGGAAATGCATAACAAACAACCAAATAAACAGACACTACAATAGACTATAGATTGTTTTTAGCGATAAACAATCTGTTGTGTATGTGTTGTATACGTTTATTTTGTAAAAGACATCTGGATGTGTGTTACAATAACATCTAACCTAATCTAAAGCTCTAGAAATCATTATATGTAAAAAAAAAAAAAAAAAAGTCTGACCTTTTATTTTTACATAAACTGAAGCTCCAGAACTGTCCATGTATACAAAAGTTCCTAAATAAAACACGTACATGTACATATATACTCATGATATACAGTTATTGTATGTTTATGTTGTAATCTGCGCAATGTTGGCGCAGTGTTGATCCCCTTTCACTGCTTCCTGTGACGCGTGCGCAGTAGGTACCAGGCGATTGGGCGCTAAAGAGGAAGCAGTGGAGTTGAGCAGGGCAGCTGTAACCACAGCAGTGACAGCCACAGCTGCGTCGCTGTTCATGTAAACTAAGTGACTTTGCTTTCCAGCATTGTGACACAGCGCAGCGTTTGGAAAATGGCTGATAAAGAGGGTATGTTGACTCCACTCTATTAAACGTATACAGCGGTGGCCTGTTTTCTCCTGTGCAGCAGCTGTGTGCGCTCTGCACGCCAGGCATGCGTGTTAGCATGCTATGCTAAGTCCTGTTCGCAGGCGTCCAGCCTTCAGTCAGCCTCGGACGGAGCTTTTCTTTTTCACTCACGCATGTCTCAATTCATCTCACTAAACTTATTTTAACTTCAGACAGTTGTTTTGTTGTTACGCTGCTACAGTCCCTTTTCACTATAACACACTGTTGTGGCTGGATGTAAACTGCATCCAGCTGATAGTAACACTCTTCCTGTGCTCCCTAACGTAAGGTGAGTAGTAAAGTGAAGATGTGGTGGGACGCATATAAAGGCAGGTTTGTCTGACAGTGAGCTCAGGAGAGAAGCAATACCACCAGACTGTTCACACTTACACCTGTAGCAGAGACCAGTTATGTACAGTACATGTGGATGATGCATTGTTGCTGGTGTTGTCTTTAAGTGTATGATGATGCAGTGGAAGAAAGGGTCATCAATGAAGAGTACAAGATCTGGAAGAAGAACACACCGTTCCTCTATGACCTGGTGATGACTCATGCACTCGAGTGGCCCAGCCTCACTGTCCAGTGGCTCCCAGATGTCCGCAGGTATTTGCCTAATGGCAGCATGTATAACATAAATAACATTGGGCCAAGCACAGAGCCTTGAGGAACTCCGTAGTTGACCTCTGTGTATTGTGACAACTTATCATTAATTTGTACAAAATTAATCGTGTCACATCGTGACTCGTATGATGTGTTTTTTTACAGATTAAGTTTTTTTTGGGGGGGTGGTGGTATTTTTCTACAACCTCATATGTGATTAAGGACAGGACATTGTACATTGTATGGAGATAAAATGTGATGATTCTAGATTCTTCTTTTAATTTGTCTTCTATCCGTATTCTTGAGCTAGCCAGCAGAGACATCCTGGTTCAAATAAAACAATCTTAAAGGACATACTCATCCACTGTGTTTATCTCAAGTATGACTATTATTATCAGATGACAAGATCATACTGAGGAAATTGTTGCTGAAAGGGCTTTTCCCTTACTGTCGGCAGTTTTGACAGTCGACAGTCTTTGTGCCATTCCAGTAGAAGTACAATAGTCGTGTTCAGTAAATACTTGCATCTATGTTTGCTGTATGTGTACAGGCCAGAAGGGAAGGACTACACGGTCCACAGACTGGTTTTAGGGACCCATACATCAGATGAGCAGAACCACCTTGTGATTGCCAGTGTCCAGGTACCAAATGATGATGCCCAGTTTGATGCCTCACACTATGACAGTGAAAAAGGAGGTAAATATAACCAAAGTCATCCTGCAATAGAATAAATATAAATGCATGTTCAAGTTTGCTTCATGTCTGCTTTAGGGATGTCAATGGAAGAACAGTATGAGTATGTAGAGGAGCATTCAGCCAAAAAGATAAGCATTATAGTTGACAAATGCTTACCACAACCTCACTTTTACAAGGCCTACTTTCATAATCGTACTTGATGCATGGAAGTTATTATCTATGATGGGTTTTTCCATCTTGGCTAATCCAGAAGAAGAGGAAGTAACCCAATAAATACAAACATGTGTTAGCAGTAGTGTATTCAAAATGTCATGCCTCTCTCTCTCTCTCTCTCTCTCTCCTGCAAATAGAGCAGGAGACCCAGTAACGATGATATCATTAATGCAGTACTACTTTTAGCCAGACTAGCTCATGGGCTGTCATGTTACATGTTACATATGACATGGTTATGCTTTACAGAAGCAGAAGAATTGGAACTAAAATAGCTTCCCATTTGTGTTTTGATAGCCAGTGTTATTGCATGAAGCTAATTTAGACATTGGCCAAGGAAGTTACATAGAAATGGAATCAGTTATTGATTCAAGTAATATTTCATTGTGTATGCTGAAATGTTGTTCCTCTGTCTTACAGCAGGTATGTCGATGGGTACCCAGCTGTGTATGTGTGCTGAAGGCTTACTGCTCCTTTGGTGTGTTGCTGTATATATTCATGTATGTATGCATATGTTTGTTGATGTGGCCACTGAACAATGTCAAGGTAAAATCATATATATACGTATGTATATATGATTTATATATATTTTGTTTTTGGAAATGCTTCATCATGGTTATCATATATAAGCTACATATATATACATGTGTGTGCACGTGTGTGTGTGTGTCTAGATATACCAGTGGTTAGAAAGGTCTCAACATCCTAGCAATAAATACAGATAAAATGATATTTTTATTTAATGATTAAATATACAGACTAATACCAGACAATATCCTCTGTTAACAAACATACAAGTGTATCATTATTTGACTGTGATGAAATCAGACATGTTGAGGATGGACATACCAATGCATCTCAGTGAATTAGAATAATGTGGTAAAGAGTGTCTGTCCCAGATAGCTGTAGTGTCTGGGATACCTAATGATATGGTCAGTGTGTTTGAACCAGATGACCTGCACATTTAAACATTTCAGTACAATGTTCAAGGGCTGCTTAATTAATAGTGCCTTTGTGTTTTAGCAAATACTAACATGTAAACAGAGGGAAGAGAGGTGAAAATCCACAACCAACATGTGTCCCTAAAATAATTAGTTGCCTGGAGTAACTGAGCATTTGTCTTGTCTGTTGTCCATTCCTACATTGGATATACTGTATGTACAGTCTCATTGTACTGCCTTGTCAGAGTTTGGTGGATTTGGTTCTGTAAGTGGGAAAATAGAGATTGAAATCAAGATCAACCATGAGGGAGAGGTGAACCGGGCCCGCTTCATGCCCCAGAATCCCTTCATCATTGCCACCAAGACTCCCACATCTGACGTCCTGGTCTTTGACTACACTAAGCACCCACCTAAGCCAGGTTGGATCACTGCTGTTCTTATGACTATGTACTTAATAATGTTTACACAACAGTGAATCGCATAGCATTAGGTTAATGGTATAGGTATTTGTGCGTTTCAGATCCTAGTGGGGAATGTCATCCCGACTTGAGACTTAAAGGTCACCAGAAAGAAGGTTATGGTCTTTCCTGGAATCCCAACCTCAGTGGCAACCTTCTCAGTGCCTCCGATGATCACGTAAGTGATTACAACTTAAGCCAAATGTAAACCTTACATTTACATTTATTTAAAGATAGTCCAGAGATGATAATACCATATGCTATAAAAAGTTGCAAAACTTTATTCATTCTAGTGCTGCAATGATTATTTTAATATTTGATTGATTTGACAATTTAATTTAGATTGTAGATTATTAAATTTGACCAATCATAGTTTCTCAGAACCATAGTCATGTCTTGAAATCATGTGAATCACCAGAAGCATTGTTTAGCATGTTTTATTGAAAAAGAAATAACTGGAAAAAGAAATAATAATACAAAGCTGAATAATGTCTCCTCAGCTTGTTTAACGCTTTTCTAATTAAATCACATTAAGGCCCGTCTTTGTGCATTCAGTCCTAGGTGAAGTCTGAATCTGAGTATAGAATTTGATAGTATTAACCTTAAAGTTAATTGTCATCTATTTCAACAAAAAAATGTTTTTCTGGATGAGTAGCTGCTGTACTAGTTGTTGATACGTAGTCTGATGTTTCAGTTTGAAACAGAAAATATCTGCTCAGAATCCTTAAATCACAACCCATGTGTCTATATTACAATCAGCGCAGAGCAGCGTTCCCCAGTTTATAACAGATCAGTGTAACTTATGCAGGAACAAAATGTATACCAACACTGTGTTACCATTCATTCCTCTCCAGACCATTTGTCTATGGGACATTGGGGCAGGCCCAAAGGAAGGAAAGGTTATGGACGCCAAGACCATCTTCACTGGTCACACAGCAGTGGTGGAAGACGTTTCCTGGCATTTGCTCCACGAATCCCTGTTTGGCTCGGTGGCTGACGACCAGAAGCTCATGATGTAATTGGTTAATACAAATACAAATAATCAAATGTATTTCATGGGAAGCACATATTAAACAGAGTAGAATTAAAAGAATTAGAATTAAAGAGTGAAAGTTGAAATGCTTTCATTCTTTAATTCTAACCAAATATGCTCACTAAGAACTTATTAGGAACACCACACTAACAACATGTATTCCAGTGCGCATGTTACTGAAATGTATGTTTTCGATTCTGCTTTATCTGGTGAATGAGGAAGTCACTGAAATTCACCAAACTCACTGTCAGGTCATGTTAGTGAAACCTGCGTAAGACTTTTGCTTTGTGACATGGAGCGTTATCCTGGTGGAAGTCTCCAGAAGATGGTAAATTGTGAGCATAAGGTGATGGACATGCGCAGTAATAATCCTCGGATAGACTGTGACATTCAAACCACGACTGATTGATGGATAAAGCCAAACATTCCCCACACAAGACTCTACCATCTATAACCTCAGCAGAAATCCAGATTGATTCAGATGTCTGATACTGATATTAACTGAGGCCCTGTCATGAATCGTCTGGACACATTGCACTTCTGCCACATGTGAAGGCAACCGTATGAATAACGTACATGTACATGTGTTCCTAATGAATTGCTTAGTGAGTGTGTATAATGCCCCTGCTGCCTCCTTATCCTTCTTTATCCTGACTAGATGGGATACTCGATCCAATAACACATCCAAGCCCAGCCACTCAGTAGATGCTCACACTGCTGAAGTCAACTGTCTGAGCTTCAATCCTTACAGCGAGTTCATTCTTGCCACTGGTTCTGCTGATAAGGTACATTCTGAACTCTGAAATAACAAGAATGCTATACCTTGACTAATAAAATGCAATACAGGAAAAAATGTAATGCCAAGACCACTTTGTTTTTCAGACTGTTGCATTGTGGGATCTAAGGAACCTTAAATTGAAGCTCCACTCCTTTGAGTCCCATAAAGATGAAATCTTTCAGGTAACACTAACTGCTTCCAAACAGAGTTCATATATGAAATTCTGTTATTTGCAGTTCAGACTGAGAGTGTTTTGATCACACTACTTGCTCTTAAGGCTCTGTGTCTCATTATATCCTGTGTAAATGTGTGATGTGTGATGACAGAAACAATCACATTTTAAAATTGTTTGGCATATTTACTGCAAAATAGAAGTGTCTCATTTACAAAAATATTTAAAGCTATAAACATTCAGTATGTTGTGGATTACTGCGCAGTCTCAGCATGATGTGATGGTGATGTGTGCATGGTTTCACAAAGGAGGTGTAGTGAGTAATTTGTGTTCACACCATATCTGTGCATTAACTATAGTGTGTTGATGTTTAATATTCCGGCTTATTATTACTTTAATTTAGGTCTTCTGTGTTAGTTAACATTACATGCCATTGTCAAACTGTCCAATTTCATCAGGTACAATGGTCCCCTCACAATGAGACGATCCTGGCCTCCAGCGGCACAGACAGACGTCTCAATGTGTGGGATCTCAGGTAAAAACTGCCCTATAATCTATATACGTTTATATCTCCTGATATGAACAGGTTGTCTGAATAAAATGTTAAATATTATGGATTAATTCACTATACATATGTAATACTGCTTATTAACACTACATGATGTCCTCTACCCATCTATGAGATGGTGATGGCATCTGGTCTGTGTTATTGTCTTAACCCCTTGATGTGATTGTCCAGCAGTTTATGGCAGCACCTGTATCTGAGATATTTTACATATAGTGTTAAATAACATGTCATGACTTAAAATTAAGTAAACTAATGAACCCTATAGACTCAGTTTGTTTGTGAGGTATGAGAGTGGACTGTAAACAAACAGGATGGAATAGAATGGAGTGTAACTATGTCAATGACACTGGTTCTTTCTCCAGTAAAATTGGGGAGGAGCAGTCAGCGGAAGACGCCGAGGACGGCCCACCAGAACTACTGGTAAGTGACATCCAAAAATCAAGATCACCGTGGTATTCAGTTATGTCACTGTCACTCATGATCAGGTCCTGAAGTCAGCATGTAAGTAGCCAAAACAAAACCTTCTTAGACTGCAAAAAACAAAACAGTGCTTGTATTGTGAATGCACAGTTAATTGCCGATCACATTTTTGCGGCTGCACATGTTCAGTGAAGTTTATAATTTATAATAATTGATCCCTGACACATTACGATTAAAACTAGAACAAGGTGAGACAGCTTCTTCAATGTTATTGGTCACTGTCAAAGCACTGACCAGTCACAATTATGTGGTTACAAACTCCAGATTACACCTATTTCTGGATGTTATTAAGGTGTCTATAATTCCCATGCATTTTTCCCACTAGTTCATCCATGGTGGCCACACAGCCAAGATATCTGACTTTACCTGGAACCCCAATGAACCCTGGATCATCTGCTCTGTGTCGGAGGACAACATCATGCAAGTCTGGCAAATGGTGAAAACTGCTGCCACCAGAACATTTTTTTAAACAAACATTTAGTAGCATACCTGAGCATTTCTAATGTATGTGGCTCTAAATCTAGAATTTGTCAACACATCTCATCAATTTTCACAGTGTGAAACAGTGTGTTGCTCAGAATGAGTATTAAGGAAATCTATTTTAGATAAAACTGCCATCACCAACCTCTATAACTCTTCCTGATGTTTTTTCACATTAAAAGCTTATCCAGTAAGAGCTACTTATAAATATGATGTAGCCAAAGGTGGAAGACTACATTGACTGTTTACATGGGCAGCAATATTCTGACATTTAACTGTATTAGACATTACTCTATGGAAGACGCTGCTGTTTTAATAATTTAATAACAATGATTCATTTTATTTATAGGCGCCTTTCTGGCACTTAAGGACACCGTACAAAAAGAAAACACTATAAAGGAGCAATAACAAAATTACACAAATTAAGTTAAAATTGACAAATAAGTAAATAAGTTACACAGATAAGACAGGTTAAATAAAAGAATCACAAAGAATAGGCTGTTCTGAACAAGGGGGGTTTGAGTGATGACTTAAAAAGTGCATGAACTCAGTAAACGTCATAATAAAATGTCTTATTCAGAATATGGTCAATAGTTTGAATATCGGTGTCCATTCAAACTTAAGCAACCAGTGAGAAGCTGAAGAAAATTCTGGAGGAAGAGTATAGAGAAAAAGAATGGATTGCCTACAGTGAATGTTCCCACTGTACATTCCCACTGCACAAATTGAGTAGTACAGTATGCTTAACCAGCGATGTAGTGAGTCTGTATGTAAGCCTTGACTACTCTGCCACTCAGGTTATTATTTGAGAACTGTGAGTATTTTGTCAAACATTAGTATTTTATTATTACCATTTACTGGTAGAAACCCATCTACACGACTATGCTGTTTCTCAAATATCTCCCCAAGTCACATAAATATCCTGTGAGCCAGCAGGTTAATGTCTGTATTTTGTCCTTTTAGGCAGAGAACATTTACAACGATGAGGAGCCAGAAAACACCCCTGCATCAGAGCTGGAAGCCCAGGGATCTTAATCCCACTCTGCTCCAGTCTTTCTCAAGGTCCAACCCTTCTTCTACTGCCAGATCCCCAAACCCCACCCTGCCTGATGCCTCCCTCTTCAGCTTCACTCAAGCGCACAAAGTAAGAGAATATCTGCTCTCCACCTGAGCAACAGTGTGGAGAATCAAAGACAGTGTGAATTATGGACAGTTGGATTCAGTCTCTTCTGGCTTCTTGCTCAGGTTGTACTATTTACAGTGTTTGGGTCTGGATTTTGTGGTGAATGGGCGTTACACAGTGGTGCACAAAGTCACTGTACGTTATCAAGTCCGATTAGTGTGTTCACGTCAGAAGGTCATGCAGAGGAAAGTGTTGAGTAGAGAAAAAACTTCTAAGTAGGCTTTGCTAAAGATGTAAATATAAAAGGAGATCTGCACATAGATTATCTGAGCACTGAAATGCTTCAGGGAAACCTGATCTACATCCCTTTGAGCTGTGATTTTTAGCAGTGTAGCAGAGATGCTGTCTTACACCTTGTTTTTTTCTCCAGTTAAGCATAGTTGGCTGTCATATTTAGCCAACAAATCACAGCAGTCCTAGATGAAACATTCCGTTTTGTTTGCCTCCTACTCATTAGGTACATTAACTGTTCACTACGGCTTGAGTAAGAGGTGTGGGGCTAATATTGTTCCCCCTTTTTTCCTGTTTCATTTGTTACATGACACAAAATGTTCTATGTTCTGCTCAACAATTTACAATAAAACTTTTGTAATTTTTCAAAACGAAGCTTCTCATTTATGTAAAGTGTAAGGTTTTCATTTGAACCTCTGATGTCCCTGCAGACCGAGGACTGACTTAACTACCTTCTCTCATATGCGCTGAAAAAATGACTCAAGACCCAATAATCAGTGAGGAAATGAATCCAATGTAAACAGCTGCAAATTCTACAAAATGTTTATTGAAAAGAAAGACAGGGCTACAAGAACATTGTACAATCAAAGAGAGGGTGAGGGCTTTTTAAGTATAAATAAAGCTCTCTGAAGATGTGGTGACTCGTGCCTCTTCTTTCACAGTTAATCTCACCTGCAGAGGTAGATTCTGACAATACCTGAGAGTCAGTCAGGGACAAAGTAGAAAATGATGCTGAAAAGTGTTCCCCCCATCTTGGGAGTGAGAGACAAGAACTGTTACTGGCTAATAGAAAAGCACAGACACTGCGTGACCCTATGTGTTCATACAGTCACAAAATGTGAAGAAAAGTGCATGAAGAGAACATTAAAGGTCAGGAGGGGGTCATAGAAAATAAGGTGGACTGTAAGGCAATGTTTCACCCAAACAGGCAGCCTGTCTGTGTACATACGGATTAACCACCGCTGTGATTCTCACTGACTTATGGATACATTGAAGACTTAAGGATATTTGTACAGAACAAGCCGGTGAGTTAGACAGCACTGCTAAAGTCACTGCACTTCAACTCGATACACATGTTTCTTTACACATCTCTTAAAACCAGAAAACACTGTCCTCAAATCAGAGCAGCGGTTTGCCAAATCTAATTAGGTTCCATGATGGAACTGCCAGTGCCAACTCAAACAGACCGGGGGATGATGAACATTTGGAATTAATACAGTCTTCTTGCACTTTCATTGATCGTTTCCACAAGTAAAATCTGAAAAATGAGCCTCATTTGATTGGGCGATATGAGCTGCCACTTTTTATTCAGCATTCAAACATTCCTTGGAACACGGGTACTTAACGTCACATTGTAATGACGAGCATATCCAGCAGGGGGAACCTTGCTGCTGCTGCCTAAGTGACCAAAGAATAAAAATGAAGGCCTGTGATGACAATGTCATTTAAATCAAGAAAACAGAACAGCTGACAATTTCCTAGTATTTGGATTGCTGTCAAGAAATCAACAGAAATGTTCATGTGCGTTAGGTCATAATATTCCAAGAACATGTTTAATGTATGCCATCTGATCACTACATGTAGTACTGTTGTTGTACTGTTATCAAATGCAACACCTCTTTCCAAGTCCATATTATTCTCATACCAGAAAAGTATTTAATGCTGTTGCTACACAAATCTAACCACAAGTAGCATCAAAAACAAGATTTGTTACAAATTAATCTTAAGGATTATAATTTAAGATTGCTGATGTAAAGAAATGAAACTGCCTCAACATACATCTGATCAACCTTCCTAATGCTCAGTCTGCTACTTTATCGTTTCCTTCATCTGAAACACTCCAACACCAATCATCTGCTCCAATCAAACCAATACAGACCTGGATAACTGGCCTGCAGTCTGTGGCTCTGTCCACACTCTATATGTCACTGATAGGAAGGAAAATGTCTGCAAAAGCAAACCTCATTTCTTTGACACTGCTAAGAAACACACCTCTGACAGTCAAGGCAGCAGAGGACCAGAGTCAAGCATGAACAAAACCTTCATCTGAACTATTCAACATCCCTGCTGTGTCAGATGACAAACTGATCCACTGATGAGTCATCTGCAGGACTCCACAGCATCCATGTTTCATCTGAATACTGACATCAAGAGCAGAATGACTGATTTAACGGTCTGATCGGAGGCCATGGACTCATCCTACACTTCTGCCTCTACTCTCTCAACTGAGTGACCAGCTGATGTCTCTGTAGAACATTAAGTACAAACTAACTTGCACGAGTTTTGTAACTTTCTACAACCGATGATCCAACGTTCACACCCACGTAGTGCGGTGATTGGTGCGCTATTCAGAGATGAAAAACAAGACGGTGTTTCAGCTCTCAGCTCAGATTTCATGTTTTACACAACTATTTCTGATGCTTTCCACACAATGTGCAGTGAAATGAAGGTGTCCTGCCCCCATGATGGCTGGTTTGATATGTACCATGGTCAGACAGCACATTGTAAAAAAGCTCCTGAAGCAGCTGCAACAGATTATGTCTCAGACTGTTTTTAATCTCTCTAGTGTTCTCCATGTTGTGGTAGCAAAACTGCAGAGTAGTGACAGGGCTCTTGAGTAAGAATAGCAATACACTTAAATGTTCACAACAGCCTGTGCTGTCTGTACAATTTTTCCAGTTAGCTGCTCACTCTCAGTTAACATGCTGGCCCGTGTGGTAGGTCATTGTGGCATCTAGTGTTAGCGTTAGCTGGAAATCTACAGCAGCTAACCAGCTGTCTTTCCAACGGTGCTCACTCTATTCCCACAGGTAAAACCTGAATCATGGATTTGAGGATATGCGGTCATCCTCGCCAAAAAAATAAAAACTAACTTTTCCATATTAAAAATAACACATTCAAACAAAAAAAAAAAAAAACGAGCCCTGTTACCAGTTCCGATGTAAAATGAGCCCACCTCTGTTTTTGTACTTGCACTACGCTATGTCGAACTTCCTTTTTCACATCACACTCTCAATGTTAATCTTCATTAACACAAAATCACCTATTAAAAAGTATGTGACAGCCCAACTTGGTGTGACACTACAGGCACAGTCCTCGTGATGGCAGACAACTTAAGACTTTGAACCACGTCAATTAGACTGCAAGGAGAGTTATGAAAATAAAGTTATGTTAAAAATGTAGAAGTACAAAGTGCTTGCCACAAAGCCAATTATTATAACAAATGTAAATGTGGGCAAACTCAAGATAGAATCTTTGATTGTTATTTTTATTCTTCTTAAACAATTACACAAAAAAATATGGGCTCGGTTTCTTATAGAAACCTTGAGAGACAAGTGCAGACTTAAAAAAAAGAAGGTGGCTTGTCCGGCTTGTTCCTGAACTAGAATGGAGGTGTGTGGAGCCCACCTATCAGACCCTTCTCACCTACAAACAAACACACGTGCGCACATGAACATGCACATATGCACACTTGTGCGCACACACACACACATAATGTAGGGTGTTTGTTTAGTCCTGCTGTGTGGTTGATGTTTCTCCAGGTTGACTGGCTGTTGTCATAATAGTAGTGGTTTTGTCAGTAGCAGGCAGTGAGGAGTCTATTTCAGGTGGTCTGGGAGCTTGGTGGATGTCCTCTGTCTCCTGACTGTTGCCCTGTGATGAGCCCTCGTCTTCCTCCACCTCTGCAGACTCTGGTGCCTGGGCTTCAGTAGGTGCTATGGTCCCTTGGTCTCCTTGTTCCTGTAGGAGACTGAGCTGGTTGTTTAGGTCATTCCTCTCCTTCTGCAGGGCTCTACACAGCCTCTCCAGCAGCTCCAGCTTCCCCTGCAAGGCCTTGAAGTGACCATCACGCAGAGTTTTCTACAACACAACAATGTTTCTTTAGCATGAAGTTAATTTCATTCATGCCAATTAATAATGAGTATACTTACAGTCTCAGTTTAGCATGTCAGCATTTGTAAATTTATTATGATCTAAATTAAGATTATGATAGATGACAAGTCGGATGGAAGACAGCTAGTTTCCCCCCCCCCATTTCACTCTTTATGTTGAGCTAGGCTAACCATATCTAACATTCAGTTCTGTATTTAACATAGACATCTGATTGATATGCTTTTCATTTCACTCTGCATACGTGTAAGCACATTATCTATATAATCATAGCGCCATCTTCATCTTTCACACAAGGGCCATATCACCCAAATGTAGAGGAGGTGAATAATGAATGTCACCTCTTCAGCCATCTGCAGCAGGGCCTGGTTGTTACTCTCCCATTTGGTCTTCCACTGTGTTGTTTCCTTCTCCAGCTTCTTGATCTTCTTGGTCATCTGGAGAGACAAACAGCTTTAAGTGACAAAGAGACAGACGGAAACAGCATAAAATCAGTACATCACTGACAGGTATTCAATTCTAACCTTTTCCATCTCTTGTCTGAAAGTGGTGAAGACCTCGTTGCTTTTAGCCAGAGTGCTCTGAAACTCCTCAAACTTGTCCATGTACAGGGAAAGCTGAGAGATTAGATGAGAGCCATGAGACATTACAAACCCTTGAGCTGAAATTATGTGTTTATTATGTATTTGAGACAACCATGATCATAAGTGATGGTCCCAAACAGTAAAGCCATTTAACTGGCAATCACTCTGTTCCTCAGTGAGCATAGCCTCTAAGCCTTGAAGGAGTGTGTTATTAGGGCGTACAACTTACATTAACTGTCACAATCATTTCAAAATGCATGAAAAGCCCATGAATGTCTTTCAGATCAAGCAGGATATAAACATGGTAATGGTGACGTCCTGTATGTGTGCATGTGTGTGTGTGTGTGTGTGTCCTCACCTGTTGTTTGAGCTGTGTTTCTTGCTCCTTCATCAGTTCACACTTGCGTCGGGACTCAGTGGCATCTTTCAGCAGCTGAGGTACCACAGCACATTTAGTTGGACTACTCTCAAACAGGATGTACTCAACTACTTCAACAACATGATCCTGAATACTGTTTTATTTTTTTCTCTACTACTCTCTGATAACTACTTTTGTTTGAGGAACCATCCAAAAAAAGAACAAGCACAGATGTACTCACAAAGTCCCTCTCCCTCTGCTGCTTCTCCTCCACTTCTTTCATCATCTCTGTGATTCTCTGCAGCTTGACATCCATCAGCTGCTGCTGCAGCTCCTTGTGCTTGAACACTTTGTCTATGTGCTGCAACAGGGACACATATCACAAGTTCATTAATTTTTAATACATATAATGTGCAATGCATTATCTTGAATTGTATAAAAATAATGACTACTGAGTCCCGCTCTATTATATAAGACAGACAGATGTTCCAATGAAACAAACACAATAACACACTTTTAGTCAAACTAATACCTTAGTTGCCATGTTACTTGAGATTATAAAAAGTTTGTACTATAACTACGGTTTAGTGAGTCATAGTTTAGTGCTGCCTTACCTCCTCTCTGAGCTCATATTGCTCAATGAGCTTTTTGAGCTTCTCAGCCAGATCCATGTTCTCCTGCCTTAACTTGGTGTTGTGGGAGCTGTGCTGCTCCATCTGCACCTCAATATCATTCAAGGTCATCTGAAAGTGCAGCATGGCCTCCTTCCGCTGCTCCTCATACTCCCTGGACCGCTGAGCATTCTCCTCCTTTCAGGTGACAAATGTGAAAAATTGAGTGGACATCAAAAAGACAATAAAGAGTACCTGAGATCCATTTGAAAATCCAAATACATGTTACTGTAACAAAATTACAGTAACATATATAACCAACATTTCCAAGTGTTCTACTGAGCAGAATCTGTAACGGTGGCTTTAAACTAGAGAATGTTTGCATGGAAAATAGACTAACGGTGATTTCATTATGTCAGTGTGGCACTTGCTGCCAATACGAGACAAAAGTTTAAAAACAGTAAGTGCAGTTGCAGTGAGCTAATGTGTACCTTCAGTGTTTTGTTGTGCCTCTGCAGCTCTCTACAGAGGCTCTCTAGTTTGCTGCGCGCAAGGATGGCTTTGCTGTGCTCCCCTTGTAGGTGGACCTTCTCCTTCACAATCTGAGACTGCTTCTTCTGTAGGGATTTCAGTCGCTTCTGCATGCAGCGGCTCTCTTCCAGCTGAACACACAGTGAAAATAAAAACATATTCCTTATTATTTATTTTTATGGTGAAAAATAGTAAACATTTATCTGGGGCACAATGGTGGTGTACTAGTTAGCGCTCATGCCTCACAACAACAATGTTCCAGTTTGAAATGTCCCAGTTCAGCCATGGATCTTTCTGTCCGGGGCCTGTATGTTATCCGCGTGTTTGAATGGATTTTCTCCAGTCACCCCAACTCCCTCCCAATGTCCATGGACAAGCATACTGGGTTTAGGTTAACTGGAGACTCTACGTTAAACATAGGTTTAAATCTGATGGCTTGTTAAACAGTTTGTGTAGGCCACCCTGGGGATGGATGGATACATACATACACCTTTTTATATAAATAAAATAGATAAATTGGAAAAATAACACTTGATTATGACATTCAAGTAAATGAGTGGACTTGATTAGCCCATAAAAAACAAACAACAATAAAAGCCTCACATCCATCCCATCTAAAAAGTTTGTTCCATGGCCCCAGGTCATGTTTGTTTTAAAATAAACTGTAGATGTTTCGCTTACCAGATCTGCATATTTCTTGCACAAAGCAGCCAGTTTCTCTTCAGGAGTAGCTAAAGAGTTTAGTGCCTGCATTAACAGAACAACCTCCTTCCCTGAAACATAAATGACGACAAAACACCCAAGAGAATTCTGTTAGGTATGTGTGCAGTAATGAATTTGTATCACCTGATAAAGTACCAAAAGGTAACACAGGCAAATTACAAGTGTTTAGTTAATAGTCAAGTCAAGTAAACCACAGAGACTTCATATATTTTAACTCACTGACTTTCTATTACTGAAGTAAAAGTATATACATACATATCATTCATTCTTCGAAAATGCAGAAAAAACTAACGAAACAACAGTGGTAAAAACTAAAATGGAGAGTAAGTCTAAACCGCACTTTTCGTGCCCTGATAAAAACCTGTGTGTGTGCGTGCGTGCGTGTGTTAGTCCTGTGACAGGCTGACACCCTGTCCAGAAAATTGATAGATACCGAAAAATAACTTGTAATGATGTGCCAAGCCTACTGAAAAGGAAGACTAGTTCACTGCTGCTGCTATGTTTAGTATAGTGTATATGACTTGGATTTCTGTTCAGAATTGAGTAAGTCTGATTACTTCATAGAACACTATCAAGTATAATTGGGGCTTTTTAATTCAACAAAACTTTTCAGAAACAGAACATGCAACACTGTGGGCCTCATCTATCTGGGTAAAGGGCATATGAAACAAGGCTGTCACTGTCAAGACGAACTAGCTCCACATTTGGTCACAAATATTTGAAGAATAAATAGTATCTCTGAATGCTTTTACCAAATGCCTTGTCCTCTCCAGTCTTGGGATCTCCACCGGGATCAAGCTCTGTCTCTCCGAGTTCACTGGGACTGTCTTCTCTGCCTGGAGTTTCCCCTCTCTCCTCCTCAGCACAGCACGACCCCAAATCAAACTCAGGAACATCCTCCTAACACACAAAGCAAGTATTATGTTTCACCCACAACGTTAACACAAAGCTGAGACAATAAACAGGTAGACTTACAGACAGCAGAAGTAACCATTTACTGCTCAAAAGTAGTCACAATGGTTTGTACAGACTCCTATTACTGACCCACACCGTGGTAGTCTACAACCTGACTAGACCTGATTAAATGATGAGATGTAAAGCAAAGCAAAGGGACAAGACAAAGTAAAACAAATAAAATTACCAGAATTTGGGACTACTTCAAACTAAGAAAATGAAAATACTGGGCCATGTGAAAACAGGCTATCAAAAAAGCCTGTTAATGATTAAGCATCTCAGCAGGAAGCACCCAGTCTACACATCAAGTCCACAGACTGGAACTAACACAAGACAACATTTAAAATTATCTCTTTTTATACTTGTGATTGATGAAAAGTAGTTAAGCACATATGGATTGTGGCCATTTGTAACACCAAATTTATTGTCCACATGCCCAATTTGTATTTTTATCAAGTACTTACAATCTCTGTTTTGTCAGAATGTTTCTTACCTGTTACCTCTTAAACCTTAATTTTTGATCATAACTACTCAAATTATTTAAGCCTGTCTACCTTGTGGGGCTGGTGCAGGCTAGATAGCTGCACACTATCTGTGCAGGGAGAGCACAGATAGTTTCATATAGCCTATATACAGTATGTTAATGGTGACATTTCTTTACGCAGGGTTTTTCCCATTTTTAGCATGACTCCAGTCTGCCCATTTTGATTTCTTTTAAAGGGGACATCGAGAAAATGTAAAATCTGTGGGGATATTGGACATAAGATTTTTTAGTTCCATGCCCAGGCCTGTAGGGTAAATCAGCTTAATAGGAATCCATCCATTAACTTTAACAGCTTGGTGTACAGCATTTGTATCCACTTTATAAAACTAGGATAAAAAATTGATAATTCTTATGATAGTTTAGTTAACACATCTTGCTAGAGTACCTGTTAATAAACACATTGCCTTTTGTAGCGATATGGGTCGATATGACAGGCAGTGGGTGGGGTCTTTGCCTTGTATTATGAGTATGCCCCCCTTCTCTCCACAAGGGGGGCATGGTTTCAGAATGTAAAGCATGATAGTAAGGCTTTGAAATAACTGTAAGGTAAAAAGCAAAAGAACATCCAGGAAATCACACTGCAGGATTTTTAAAGAATTTATACTCGTTATCTGTATAAAAACACCTGTCCACAGCCTCAAACAGTCAGACTCCAAACACAACCATGGTAAAGACCAAACTGTGGGAGCAACTGTAAGAAAATGGAAGACATACAAGACCATTGATAATCTCCCGCGATCTGGGGTCCCACGCAAGATCTTATCTTGTGGGGTCAAAATGATCATAAGAACGGTGAGCAAAAATCCCAGAACTACACAGAGGGACCTGATGAATGAACAGGGCCGTGTATCGTGAGATTTTAAGCCAAAACCTCCTTCCATCAGTGAGAGCACTGAAGATGAAACGTGGCTGGGTCTTCCAGCATGACAATGAGCCCAAACACACTGCACGGGCAACAAAGGAGTGGCTCCGTAAAAAGCATTTCAAGGTCCTGGAGTGGCCTACCCAGTCTCCAGACCTCAACCCCATAGAAAATTTGTGGAGGGAGTTGAAAGTCCATGTTGCCCAGCGACAGCCCCAAAACATCACTGCTCTGGAGAAGATCTGCATGGAGGAATGGGCCAAAATACCAACTATAGTGTGTGCAAACCCGGTGAAGTGGGAAATGTTTGACCTCTGTCATTGCCAAAAAAGGTTATTTTACAAAGTACTGAGCTGAACTTTTGTTATTGACCAAATACTTATTTTCCACCATAATTTACAAATAAATTCTTTAAAAATCCTACAATGTGATTTTCTGCTTTTTGAAGTTTTGAAGCGTACCTATGATGAAAATAACAGACCTCTCTCATCTTTCTAAGTAGGAGAACTTGCACAATCAGTGGCTGACTAGATACTTTTATATGATTTATAAATTATAATACAGAGATCCTGGTTATCAACTTTTTTTATTTTAGACTATTCTGATTTAAATCTGTTACTGTTTGACAAACAACTTGGTCAAATCTTAGCAAACGACCGGACCATGTATGACTGTGTGAAGCTGAGGTTTTGCCTGTTCCATTTTATTCATATATTAATAATGAACTGACATCTTGGGCAAAGCACAATCCTACCATACCACAGACTGCCTCTCCTATTTGGCAACTGACAATAAAATTAATGACATAGCATAACACAGGTACTTTCTTCTAAGGTAGGCATCTTTTGACAGGCACACAGCTCTCGACAGGCAGACAAAACTTCGCAAACATCTGACGCTGAGAGATTCTGTGTGGCAAACATAATCAGGCAGTTCATAGTAATGGCATAACAGTAACTATTGATGGCTCATCATATTGAGATACCAATAGTCAGAGAGGAAATCACCATTACTCTATCCAACTTTATCGGTAACTACAGTATATCAGGCAGGCGTGGACATCCAAGTTTGTAGGGTTGGCCCCTCAAAAGTATGATGTCATTATTAAACCATAATTTGCTACTAGAAAAATGTTTCAGGGAAGTCACAGCAAGTACAGTATAGTTTTTGCTCCTTGCAAGTTAAAGAGCATTTAAAATACCCGACAGTAACACAGTATTTGCAAAACGAACACAACAGTACATCATAAAAATATTGTTACCTGGCACGGACTGTCCAGGTCTGGTGGAGAATCACTGCCACCCACTATTCTTCTGGTTGACACATCAAGCTCACCAACTCCAGTTGTCTCCATTTGTCTTGATGACAAGCTACAAATTCAGTAAAGTGTTAGAAAATTGAAAGGGGATTACAGCATTATCATGCATTTGTATGAAGTAATGAACAGTTGGAGCTTGATTCAAAGTGAACTCTAGTTTTGCTACCTGTTAGGGAAAGCAATAAGATTCATTTAACACTGTACCGCAACAGTCAGCCACGTGTGTAGTGAGCGACGCAGACTACAGATGGTCTCCACTGCACACTGATCTCTGCCTCTTCGTGTGGATCTTTACGGTTGACTAAAACAATACGTATGACTCTATGAATTCATCACAGTTATATGTTCCGGCATCACAACTGGACAAACTGTCCATTATAATTACAACCAGACAGACTCCCGCTTTTTTTTTACCCCGTCTGTTGTCTCAGGCCTGTAAAAAATAGCGTCCATTTTTCTACGGTAACTAGTTAGCTTTAGCTTCGAACCAACGTTCATAACAGAAGAGTCCACAGGTTGAGGACCACTTCGCAGCACTACATTACGACATACAAAAGACTGACACAGTAAAATGGAACCAAAGTTAATGACAATGTTGTTGACAAGGATGTTCCTGTAATGCTCGCTAGAGCTTATGACACAAGTTTAGCTAAGCAAACGGAACACTGATAATCTTTCAAGTGCTAACGTGGTTTACAACAACCTATTAACCGCCAACATGACTGTTAAGCCAAAACTACTGTCAAGAATAGTGTTTTGTCCAAAAGGTCATTTTTAGTATTACAGGACCTTTGATTTTTAAAAGACAATACCTGAAATGTGCTTTAAAATATGCTTCGAAGCAGTTTCCGGTGTATGGAACTGACCGACGTGCTAATGGCAAGCACACAAGACGTATGATTAACATTACTCTGTCTTTGCTAAACTTGGCGGATTTTAAAGAAAATGAACCGTTTTTTTCCTGACATGTGCCCCGCTCGGCATAAACACGTTAGGTGCCTGGTAGTATTAGCGTTAACTAGCATATAATCCAACTTCAAAAAGTGGGAAAATATAAACTGACAAACAATATTTGAGCGGAACCCAAAACGCATGTTAATATGAAATGGTCTTTTAAACTTGCTGCTTAGTAAACGTTAAAGATAGACAGGTATGACGTCCCATTAACTTAGGTAATGTTAGCTGTGTGGCTAAACCTCCATTATTTGCCCCTAGAAATAAACCACCATAATCATTTACACATACGTGTGTATACTCAGACAAGTCAGTCGTTATCACTGTGCATGCGTTTGTGTTAAAATGACAACAATTAGCCAGGGAAATTAAAATCAAATATGAAATAAGAAAGCATTAGTTTGCTTCTGTTAGCATAGCTAATTCTCAGCTAAAAGCTATGCTATCTGATGCTAGTCCTATTGGCTAACATTAGAAGTGAACTTTCCTTCGGTAAATCCAATATTTGCGGTAATTGTCTGGCAAGCTACCCAGCCAAGTTGATAGTACCAAGTTACATAGTAGGTCAAAACTATCTAAAACCACCTGATGTACTACCAGTAAGGAAGATATGTAGCCGGGACAGGTTGAGCGTTTACCTGTGTGTTCTCTCTGTGAGTTGAAGCACGGCACAATCAAGCTGACTGGGAAGCACAGATAACTTCCGGTTAAGTCTTTACAAAATAGAATATAATTACCTCCACGTTCAGCTTGTCAGTATGTAGAAGAGGCTTGTATATTTACTTCCGAAATCATCTCACTAAACATTATTTCAACAATTTCTACATAGAGTATTATTACATTTGATATGTTATTTACATCAGACTACCAAATTAAGTGTCATTATGCTTGGATGCTTTTATTCTGTAAAATTTTCGATGAAGGACTTTGTCAAATTAATTTTGTGAAAGAAGATAGATCCAAGTACATTCTTCACCCCACCTGCACAGTTTTTCACAGATTTACTCTCAGCTATTTTCATATCAGTGCTATTGCTCTGAAAAATATTCATATTTTTATATTAACACTAATATCACTGATAGGCCTTTATCCTTTTTGCTTACAAATTGTTTCATACATAATGTTAATAACCGACTTCATCATTAAAATACAACATTAAACTGACCATTTTGATTGAATACAATGTTCCAGAAGTAGTAACACTATGTGGTTAGGGTATGTACCCTATTGTATACATTTTAAATGACCCTCTTTTTGGTATACCAAAAACCTGTTATCTTGACAAATTCTTTTGCTGCACATTCAGTAGAATGAATGAACAGAACACAAATGAAAATCTAATATAAATTTCATAATGTATGAGAAAAGAGAGTCCAACAATCTGAAAACAAATGAAGAAAACACTGTTATAAACTGCATACAAAATACTTCTCAGAGCACGTGTAGTATGTGTCAAAATGAAAACTTGATAAAATTCACATTTAATTCACCCTTAATGAATGAGATTCACACTTAACAAATACATAAAAGCTATTATTGCTTCAGTTTGAATTAAACTCCAATTTTCACTCTTTTAAACTGTTTATTACGACCACCCTGGACAAAATACAGCATGGCGTTTTTGTGTAATCTACAGTTTTCCTTTCAGTTTTCCTTTAGAGGGCGCCAGTGTTGCGTTTTGTTACTTGTGTCATAGTTGACAGAAGCTCACGAGATTCAAAGGTGTCTAGTTTTTCTTATCTAGGTTGATCAGGCAAGCACAACTTTATCTCTGTAGGCTTTTTATCTAACACACTATTTTAATGTTCACTTAATAATACTAACATTGTAACGATCAAATAAGACATATAAACTATGTTTTTTTAGTGTTACAGAGTAACTGATTTTTTTTCATTAAATGCTGATTTCCAACATTACAAGTCTCTAAGGGAAGTAATACTGACAGACAGACAGATAGATAGATAGATAGATAGATAGATAGATACATACATACATACATACATACATACATACATACATAGATAATTGTCTGTAAATCACCATCTGTTTCGGTTTAGAAATATATAAAAAAAATATTTGTTTTACGTTGCATTAGCTCTCCTCCTCCCAGTAGCTTTCGTCATTTCTACCGGGAGGTCTTTGCTCAAACAACCTATGTTCGAATCGCTGTGCGTTGGGAACGGAATCCGATTGGTTGAAAGCTGTAGCTGGCTGCCATCTCATTGTCGATTGGTCGGTCGACTTTTCTTAACGCTCGAGACCCGCCCATTTTCTCTCCTCGCTCCGGATGTCGCTTCCCATCCAGAGAACAGAGGAAAAAAACGACAGAGAGACAGAAAGACAGGGAGACAGAGGGACAGCGAGACAGAATCCGGTTGAGGGTTGCAGATGTGAAGCGGGGAATCCCGAGGAGCTTCACTCGGATAAAGGTTCCTGTTCCAGGAGGAGATAATAGTAGCATTTACCGTCGCTTTACAGAAGGTATGTTCTCTTTGCTTCTGTGGTTATAGTGTCCTATAGTTTGACCAGTGAGAGAGTCAGTGGTGTCAAATGACAGGAAAATCATGATGCTCCTCTCTTATCTTTCTTGTGTACGCTACATTTCTATACATGTTGTGTGTAATAGTTTAGAAATGGGTGAGCTGTATTGCAGTGTGAAGGGATAGTTACTTTGTTGTGTGAGTGTCTCTGGTGTTTCAGATGCATTGTTGCTGGGAGGGAAGTAGATCTCTTGTCGCCTCCAGCCACCATGAACTTTACAAATGATCAGCTCTTTTCTTATGTCAACTTTTTCATATATTTGTTAGGTGAGTCCAAGTTTTGAGGATTTAAATTTCACTGCAATGTAAATGACTGAGTTCCAGAGACTAGCCTGTAGCGGCTCCTCTAATGGGCAGCTCCAGTTGTTCCCCAAAGGCCAGTTAGCTTCTCGCAGCAGCATTACTCCAAGACACAGTCTTTGCTGGACATTCAAGTCAAACACTAACTAATACTGAGTTTGCATAAACTCTTATAGCTACCTGTAGCTACAGGTGAATTTACTTAGAACTGCTGGAATCAATTCTATTAATTGATCCAGAAGACAACATGACTAACTAATGGAATGTGAGATGGATCCTGAAGGGCACCTCACCAATAAACCGAGCAAAGCACCCTTAAATATGCTGAGCTGTTGTCCTCTTGGATGTGATGGACCTGGATCAGCATCAGTTTGAACTTTTAAAAATCAGAAGCTTCTACAGAAAGTCCTGTACTTCCTGTAAATGAATAATAATTAACCTCCTTCTTGCAAGAAGTGAATCCCACAGAGTCCCAGCTGAAAATACTACACTGCATACCAGCATTTCAGCAGTATTTGTTTTTGATTTATTTAGTGAAATATTCTGGGTGTAGCCTGGTGAGATAGCTGGGTTACAGCCTGGGTGACGGGATTCTTTGTAGAGAGTTATGTTTGCTGAAATCATCCAACCCCTCCCTGCTTCTTTTAAAGTTGTTAGTTTTGCCTATGACCACTTTCAGAAAGGCAGTGAATCATCTGGGAACCACAAGAGGTACAAAAATAAAATTGGGCATCCAAAAGAATGACAAAAACAATTATGGTTTATTACTGGTTGAGATCTGATTATTTGACGTAAGCTACTGGAGCTGGTGGGGGTGGGGGGTAGGGTTTCCGCTGATTATCATCCTACAGTGTCCTGAGGTTTCACACAACAGACATCACCATCTGTTTTGCTTCCTGTAGCCTGCTTGGCCATGTGACGGTCCAGCCAATCTGCACTCTCCTTTCACGTCATCTACACCTCTGTCATCATCTCTTGTACATGTCATTTCATTCACACTTCCCAACTTATCTTTCCCTCTTGTAAACACACACATGCACTGAAATGTAGACAAAACACACACACACAAACACACACACACACACAGGCTTTTCAAAGGGTTGTGTGAGCTAAGTGTGTGGTTGCCGTGGAAACAGAGTTTATGAAGGCAGAAGAACCATGAAGAGAAGAGCCATGTGCTTACCCAGACACCATTACTGATTTCTCACTCTGCAATATAATAGACTGGTTTTCTGCATGATAGACTTTTTATACATCATGTTTATGAAGTTTCACAGCAACTAACAGAACAACCTACCACTCCATCATATCATATGTCAACCAAAGTGATTAGTAAGGCAACTTACACTGATTTGAGATGATCCCTGTGTCAGTGTAATTTGTGTGTTTACTGTCTACTGCTGCCTCATAACACTTAAGAGAAGACTATAGTCGTTTTTTGTGGTGCACAAGTACAGAAAATGGAAAATGAATTCAAGCAGGAACACTGAATGGGACAGAACGCTGTTCTAAGTTCAGAAGAGCATTATTGTTCTCATCTAATGTCTGTTTTTAACATTAATTGGTTTAACAATGTTTGACTTATTTGTCATGAAGGCTTTGTTTAATATTCAAAGTTGGCATCAAACACTTGTTTGACAGATATCAAAAGCAACCACCATAAAAAACTATACAGGACTGGCAGAGATTAGCTCTCATTTTAGTTCTTTGTATGGCCCATGTGTGTCTAGCAGACCTTTTGTTTGTCTGTCTTCCTGTGTGGAATATCAACATCCTCTTAATGTGTCACTCCACCCAATAAAACTCACGCAAAATGGAGCCAAGTCTGTCATCTACTTCTTTCTGAATCTGTACATCTCCATGTCACATGCCAAGATCACTAATCTCTGTCTCGCTGTCTGCAGTTTCTTCCTTGTCTAAAGAAATCTTTTTCTTACTTACCAGATTCACCTTTTGAGGCTTGTGGCACAGTGGTAAAAATGCAGTCCACTGGTTCTAGTGAGCTTGGAAGCATTTAGTATGTAGCTGACAGCTTGTCTGCCAGGCTGATTGTGTACCTTCTGTCACTTAGCCTGGTTGAACACATTCCAATCCCCTCATAGTGTTTAGATTACTCTCTGCATCTCCTTTTCTTCAACTCTTCTCCTGTTTGTCTTTTTTTCCTCTCCCTCAGTTAACTTGTTCAGCCCATACCCCCTCTAATAACTCTGAGTTTCTCCTTGGTTGCTCTGCTTCTTCTGTCTGTGTTGTCTCCAGCTCAGTGACAGTCTGGCCTCATGATGGTCTTGGAAGTGTTCTGTCAGCATGGGCTCTGTCAGTGACTTAATGTGTGATCCAGCGTAGCAACCACATGATCTTTAAAGGTAGATTTTTATTTTTTTCAGTTTTAACTTAATGCCACATATGGAGATGATAAAATAGATGAGAGGCGACAGCAGTTTGACACAAACCTTTTATGTCCGCATCAGATAGTGTCACTTCTCTCCTTATCTTAAATCTTAAATCCATTTTTTTCCCAAATTACAGACCCTATGTTCATGTTTTCTTGCATACTAACACGTCCACATTAATGACCAGCACCATGTTCGACGCCATATTGCAGAAACGTTGTGTGAGGCATAGTACTGATATACCACCCAACTCCACCTGTAGTGTTGGCTTACAACTGTAGGCTATTTAGTTGGGTATGCTTATGTTAGCAGCTAATATTAGTGGCTACAATGTAGTTAATACCTTACTGTCACTTTTGCTGCCTTCTGGTTGGGGGACAGAGTGTAGTGTACACAAAGCCTCTGTTTAGTAACAGCCATGTGCACCACCACACCAATCACTCACTGGGGATATTTAGATTTTTTTTTCTCACAGTGATTTTAAAAAATGCTCCTCATCTGTCTGCACCAGGCCTCGGATCCTTTCAGTTCATTGGCCACATACAGTACAGCTCAAATGGGGGCTGACGTAAGGCAGGCCAGTAAAATCACAATAAACCTTTTCATTTAGGTTAAAGCAGATCAATGTCATTCTGAAAACATTGACAGTAAACAAATGATCATGGACAGCTTGAGCTACCTAAAGAAATGTATAATGCAAGTTCATT
This sequence comes from Trinectes maculatus, assembly GCA_016785345.1. NCBI lineage: Eukaryota > Metazoa > Chordata > Actinopteri > Pleuronectiformes > Achiridae > Trinectes > Trinectes maculatus. The sequence goes on along the minus strand of JAFBJQ010002472.1, from coordinate 15,624 downwards.
TTTTTCTGAGAACTCTGTGATCAAAGTACAAGCCTTTGAATCATGACCACTTTCCATGAGGTAAACACATATGAACTCTTCACTTTGGTTCTTGGTCAGTCACCACAGACATTCAGAAGTGTATTGCAGTGTCAAACAGTGTCTCAGTCAGTGCAATGTCACAAGTGTATTTCAGCTTATACATAACAGTAGAATAAAGGCACACCACATTTTAGAACAGACCACTAATAGTATGTTACTGTTGTTTTTCCCAGCCTGGCTGACAGCGTGGTTCAGTCCACTCTGACCCTGTCCAGCAGAGCTGTTGTCTTTGGTACCAACTTAAAGACCTGTCTCTGCCAGAGTCTCAAATGAACATGGTAATTTGGGTAACATATGTAATGTCCGCGACTTAATTTTATCTTGCGTTTTCCTGTCAAAGATCTGAAATCCAATTAGAATTTCTTTAAAGGCAGACATTCACAAATGCCTGTAGCCAGTCACTTGATGGGAAACATGATTTCTGAAGCCGCCAGCACAAATGGCTCTGCCGGTTGTTACCGGTGTTACCGGTGACAATGAGTGTTTTAAAAGTTTCTATTTTGACATCAAACCTGTCACTATGATATCACTATATTAGAGTATGATTTTGAAGCTATTTTGTTATGGGAAATATTGAAATTTGACTCATTAATAACTGCACATTATGTATGTATAATCTGTACGCTATTCAAATTTTGTAACGACAACCTGTGGATGACCAATGACATGGTGATTCCCAAAGGCACACGAAACAGGAGTACAACCTCTCCTCTACATCCCTGCACCAAAATGCACTGAGAAGTTTGCACATAGCTGCTCAAATCAAGACTTGCTGAAAGACCTAAACAAGCACACACGCACATATATTAAAATCAGAGGTTTGACCTGTTGCATTAGGGACTATGAAACGACAAACAGAACTGCATTGTGAGTGTAGGCAGTGTTTTTTTCATGGAGGTAGTCTGTTTCCATCTGAGTGGCAGGCTCTTTGTGTGTGTGCGTATGTGTGCATGTGTGTGTGTGTGTGTGTGTGTGTGTCTATGTTTAACTGTGTTTGTTTAGAACTTAGTAATTATGGCTGGAAGCACAGTTTCAGTCAGGGCAAGCAGAGGAATGTCTTCGGTCTGCTCCTGTCACTGAGACTTAACTATGGGCTTTTCAAATGCTTGAACCTGATTGTGTGAGTGTGGGCATGGGTGTGTTTCATGACGTACTTATTTTGGTATGAGTGTGCATTTTTGACTGACGTTTGACTGCTTATTTTGGTGTGTGACTTTTTGCACTTTCAGCTGTTGCCAGAGCAGCAGGCATAGACCTCTGAATTCTCACACATTATCTCTCTAGGCTTCCTTTACACACATACAGCCTACATGTTTGGGTACGTCACTGGTCGCTTCTGGTGGCCTCAAGGTGATCTGTCTTCCAGATGTGGTGAATAGGAGCAGCAGATGGCTGTGGTGGGTGGAGTCGGGGGACTTCTCTGATTGTTCTTACTGACAGTTGGGGGTCACAGCCATCCTGTCTTAGGCAGCGTTTTGGTCTTAACTGACTACTCTAAGACACATGGGTTTATAAACAACACATTATTTTCACATTTGTTAGGACAACATTATGATAAAATAAGCAATTGCTATGCACACACACACACACACAAACACACACATATATATTTTCAGCTTTAGTTTTTTTACATTTTTATGACTGTCTGATGTGATGTGATGTGGGTTGAAAGGTGTAGGCTTGTAAGGACGCCTCGTAGGTATTAGACTCCTGGTAATAAACTTGTGACAATTTTGGTATTGCGTCTGACATTTTAAAAGAAACGATTTGTGAGGGCTCAGTATTTGTAGATACCTTTGTACCTTTGTTTCCCATTAGTTAGGCCTTAAATCACAGAGACTAATAATATTAATGAGGATTTTATTTCAGGTGTTTCTTGACAGTGATTGACAGCTTTGCTCTTGTTGAATTAGGCATGGTCGGCTGTTACCTGGGTCATGGGAGTATGGCCATCCAGTCAACATGTGCTTTGTGGATCTGTAGAAGCTGTATAACTGGGTTCCCCGGGGGACCTTGTGTGGGGTGGAGGTACTACAGGAGTATGGGGAGCCAGGAGCTCTGCAAAGGGCCATCTGGTCCCTGTATAATCAAAGTGAGAGCTGTGTTTTTTAATCGGCGCAGAATCAAACACATTTTCCGTTGGGTGTTAGACTCCTACGGCTCTCCTTTGTCACCAATCCTTTTGGTGACAAAGGAAAGGTGCTGGAGAGTGAGGTGAGTCTGGTGTGGGAACCTCAGACACTGTGGTTCTGTAGCCTCTTCAGACAGGGACCCTCAGTGCACACCTAGGCAGTTTGTACCTGTGTGAGGTGGCTGCGATGAGGTGCAGACCATGAAGACCGAGGCCATGGCTCTCTGCCAGGCAGAAGAATTGCTGCCTCAAGTGGAGAAGATCGAGTTTTCTTGTTTCTAGAGGAGGATGGATTAGGAAATTGACAGGAGGATGGGTGCATCTGTCCATTGTGAAGCTGACCCACAAGGCACAGCTTTCAGTTTATTAGTCAATCTACGTTCTTACCCTTAACTATGGTCATAGTGACAAAATGAGCTTTCCTGGTATTAGGGCTGGGTATTGTTAAGAGCCTCACAATTCCATTTGATTTTGATTCTTTGGGTCACAGTTCGATTTGATTCGATTCGATTCTATATTGATTTAAATGCTTTGATATTGATTTAGTAATAAGTAGAACTACACAAATAGCAGCCCACCTGTTGATGATTTTTAAATAATTATTTATTTATTTTCCTGCCCATATGAACAGCCATGGATTGCATTACATCAACATTGTATACAACAATAACGTCAGTATAAAAGTATGAGTAACCACTGCATACAGTACGTTCTGAACATTCATTCACATATTAAATACAACATATTAGCATTAGCATTAGCTTTAATAGTAGTATGTGCCTTGTGTGGGCTCTGCTCTCAGCAGTAATACAGACCTGCTGTTTCCACTACAAATGCTGCATCACTGAAGTCGTGCTGAATGAGCTCTGTACCACACTGAATGCACTGGACTCTATTTTTTTCTTCTCACACACTTTAGACAGTTTCTGCCCTTTGTCCTGTGCATGCATATCCAGGAAGAGACCTTAGGGTGAACCTAGACCTTGCTGGGAGGATTATATATCCCACTAGGACGAGGTGGAAAGTGTTGCTGGGGAAAGGGATGCATGTGACACTATTTTTAGCTTGCTGCTCCCATGATCCAATCTCAGATTAGTGGAAGATGGAAAATTAATCAATTAATAATAATATATAATAAAAACATATGTATCATTATGTAGTGTCTGTATGTAACAGACACTTTTTTCACTACTAAAAGACATCTTTCCTCTTCCATAACTTGGCTTTACATACATTCATTTCCTCCTCACTGACCCATCTTTGTCACTTCCGTCAAGTAAATTGTGGCAGTTATGATGCAGTATCAGCCTTTGCTGTGCTAGATGCTGAAACACTGATACAGTACTACACAGCACAAGGAGTTTGCTCACTCACTCATTCTTTGTATGCCCATATATTTGTATATACTGAATATTGTTTGTTGCCTGCAAGTGTAGATTAGCTTTATAGCACTAACACATGTGGAAAACTGCTGAAATATGTCGCCTAATCACACCTACTCACCTTATATGAGCGTGTTTGTTGAGCATATGGGTGAGGAACTTTGTGGGTGTGTGTGTGTGTGAAAGAGGGAGGGAGCAGGAAAGACTTGAGAGTCATCATTCAGGAATGTACCTTCTGCTGCAATAACACATATACAATAACACCTGGGGGCCTATGTACTCAGCGTATGTACACTGAGTGGTTAAGTCAGAGCAAATGAGATTTTGCCCTTTTATTATAGCGATTAAATTAAGGTGAAAACTATGTCTTGCAACAGCTTGATAGTAAACCATATTTTTTGCATGTCATAATAATGTCAAAACTCTCTATTGTGCTGTTTTCACGCACACTTTTTCACAGAGTACATCTGTGTGTACATGTTTTACAATGGGCAAGTTGTTCACACAAGAATGTATCAGTCACCCCTCATCCCAGATACAACCTAATGTTGTGGAAAACAGTGAAGTTCAGCTGTCGGTAAATCATAAAAACTCGAACTTGAACTAGTAGACACTGGTAAATTGTTTAAATCTAATTACTGTATATGGTTGCATGAGCAACTTCTCTACCAAGAAATCCTGGAAAGTCATTTATTCATCCACATCAAAAAATTGATTGTGTAGATATTTTATTTAGCTCTGACCAAATATTCTCGGCAGAACTGTGTTCTGACTGGGTTTAAGTTAATTGGAGAATCTAAAGTGAATCTACATTTACACCTGGTATTACAGTGTGTGTAGCCAGTAAACCACAAAACATGGCCAAGCCAAGCCAAGCCAATAAGCTGTTAGTTGCCTAGCTGGTGCTACCTATCTGGTTTGGTCTTGTTGTCTGATCATTTTAGTTGTATGTGTATTTATAATATGATTGAATTTACATTTGTGTGCACTTTAATCACAGTGGTTTTTCTGTCGATGAATGATAAAATTGAACAAGATAACTGAACTGACATTACTGTCAACCCAATCTGTCCACAGCAATACCCAAAATAAATGAGGGCAAAAAAAGAAATAAAATAATAAAATAATAATAATAAAATGATTTTAAAATAAATATTATGCTCATTTGTATTGTGGTGTCAGACTGGTTACAGTCAAAGTTGTTTTTGAGAACAGAAATTATACTTAACAAGTGGTCATTAACTACTGAGAAACTGAATTACTCAAATTTCAAAATAAACAAAAACACAAGAAAAAGGCATCCAATGCAGTTTTTAAAAAAAGTGTTTATGTCTATCTTATTAGATCAGTGTCATCTCAAAATATCTTCTATGTTACAGTGATGAAAACACTTTGTTTTGCATCACCATATCACAAATGCGTCATAATCATTATTCAGTCGTGGCTGCTTTTAGTGCAGTAGAGTCAGTTATGACTAAAAACCTTTTAACTTTGATCACATTGTTTCAAGGCAAGTATCTCAGATCTTTTTCTCTGATAGCATAATGAAGAGAATTCTGCTTGATGAGTTGTCTGGCAGAGAAGACTGCAGTCTACATATTTAGATTTGCTCATGTGAAAAGCTGTGTTATTTTAGTGGACGGAAATAGAAATTCTCCAGTTCCAGCTACTTCGAAGTCTGGAAATCTCCCAGCGCCTCTGGCTCTGTTTAAAGAAATCTGTGACATGGAAGGGGAAGATGTTTGATGGAGAAGTTTGGAGCCAAAGCTGATATGATTAGAGCTTACATTAGAATTGGAGAATTGTACTGTCAGCCATTTTTTATATAATCAGAGGTCTTCTAGAAGCTTTCTTTTGGATATCAAATCACATATCAGTCAAGCAATACTGTCTATGAAAATGTTGTCGTATGCTGTAATGCTGAGTTTTCTTCATGAGCTTGACCTGAACACATGTGAGTCATTTATTTTTATCATTGTGGGGACTGTCTTACACCCTTTTCCTACTCCATCCTCTTGCACCCCTTTCACAGCTGTTTTCAGACATGCACTGAAGTGTCTGGGAATATCACTCAGGATTTTCCAGACGTTCTTACGTGCCACTCCTTGCCTGAATTTTCTGCAGATAATTCGCAGTTCATGTCGGTCATACTGTGTATCTCACAGCCCAAATGGGCTTTATTCCTAGTGTACAAAGTTTTGTGGCTAGTGGGAAACATGTACCAAGAACAGTTCACGAACTGTTTTGTTAGTCTTTGTTAATGATCATCTCACATATGCTATGCATATTTCACTGGTGCATCACCTCAGTGTTGACAGCTTGAAATTGATCCAGGAGACTAAATCAACCTTTTTCCAAAATCAGTGGGAGCAGAGATGTACTTGTGAAAGAATCAATGTCTGTTTTTAAGTCAAGTCCGTAAATAAGGCATGTTGGAAAAATGTATCTGCCAGATCAGAGTAACTGTGCTGCCTCCAGAGTAGAATTTCTCATGTTTAGAATGACAGCTTCCACCTGTGGTGCCACATTTTGCATTGTGATCCTGAACTGTCACAAATGTTCACTCAAACTCAGATATGAACACATTGCATTTTAATTGTGGTGGTCAAAGGTCAACATCACAGTGACAACTTGTCAGTTCCATACTAGCAAACATAATACTGTATGTCAGGAATGCTTATCCGGAAATTTTATTAAATCAGATGCTACAGTTGGTCTGTATTTGGCATTGGATTCATCAAGGCAAATACAATAAATTGTTTCTGAAGTGGAGACCAGGGTCAACTCGAGTGACAACCAAAGTGAAAACAGTTTGTACAGCTCCTTTCTCCCCAAGTAGTTGTGGCGATATTCCAGTGTCGTCTACACAGGGTGTAAAACAACAAACCTTAGCAGTGGCCTTTTTTTCACATATTACATTACCACTCCTGCTCTCATCCTGCTGTCCCTGTAGACCTGCATCCTGCATGGCCACAGAGACATGCATTCCCCTCTGCTTGTATCATCTGCAATGATGTAACTCAACAACCATCAGACCTAGGGCCTCATTTATAAAACTACCGTAAATTCCGGCATATAAGCCGCTACTTTTTTCACACGCTTTGAACCCTGCGGCTTATACAGTGATGCGGCTAATCTATGAATTTTTACGGGCTAACGAGCTTCATGCCGCCACAACACAAAAACAAGAGCTGCAACCCCTGCGGCGACACTGATCGCTAAGCTAGATACGGCTCTATGACCTCTCCTCTACTGCCCTCTACCGTCCTGGGGCGGAAGTCCCTTACAATTATAAGGCGCTGACGTCAACTGTAGTTGTTAAAGAACAGCGGTCTAGACCAATAGGAGAGTGCTTTTACTCACTTCCTTTTGCAAGTTGTAGACGCCCAACAATGACTGAATCTGTTTTTATGATATAATGAAGGATATGTTTATACCAAGGGGAAAGCTACCAGACGCTGCAGCTTACACAACACACTTGAACTGCACTTCCTGTAGTTTAGTCACTGATCACATCATTACAACATGGCGCTACACAAGCGCAGAGAACAATACTGATACATGCCAGGCTCTGCCCGGGGGCGGACTTGAGATAGGGCAAAACAAATGGACACGGAGTGTTCTCGGGGCTCTTCCGTGATTCAAACACACACACACATACATGTATATGTACATATATATACACACACACACATACACACGTGGCCCAGGCAGAACAAATGGCCAACATGTTAACAACAATTTACAGTGGCAGATTAATACGGCCAGCTAACTAGCAAACCAGCAAGTGCTGTTTACAACCTGATGGAATAACAGCGACATGTCCCCTGTGCCCGCCCCCCCCCCAAAAAAATTACGTCCATGGTTCTAATTACAGACACTCTTCCGCAAAAGTTTTCTTTGATAACTATTGTTTTCTGGAGAAGTGGTGCTGTTGAAGACATAGCTCCATCTAGTGTTCAAACTAAGAAATGCAGCGGGCCATTAAAATATGGACCACGGGCTTCAGTTGGCCCGTGGGCCGTAGTTTGGACACTCCTGCTTTAGACCACACCAACCCAACTGAGTCAGGCAGTTGAGAAAAGAGCACACACTGACTAACACATAGCAGGAGGAAATCCATTGTGACCACATGCTGTATTCTTTTATGGTCAAAGTCACATAAATCAGTGACGTGGACACATAACCCTC